>CM050164.1:218571291-218718791 GCA_027410445.1 Discoglossus pictus | reverse complement strand
TTCTACTTAGGTAGAGCAATATTTTTATTATGAACCGGACTGGCTGTTTACACGATTTCCCTGAATCACCAGGGGGTTATATCTCAATGCTAATGTAGATCTAAAAGACATTATGATCATCAGTAACACTTCTATTACTCTGAACAATGACATTTTCAGAATTAATGGTTGCATTAATATATATTTTTAATATTTAAAATGTAATAGTTATCAACGGTCTCTTCCATTCAGCTATTTATTATCAATGTTCTGCATATTATTTTTCACACTTTGTAAAATCTGGGAGGTCACAGCTGAGATCACTACGAGAACTGGCTTTGATCTTCCAATGCGGTGGGTATCATCACATCTAATTATCAGATATTATATTGGATTCTATCTGTTTATTTATTATCAATCCTAATTTTGATAATTTTTTTTTATTATTATTTTTTGTTTTCCATTATCCTCTTCTCCAGGTTTTTGTTCCGATCCATGTACTGCTTTATGGGTACATAGGTCTATACTTGATCACGTATTGAGTCCTGTGGCATGAGGGCGTCAAGTCGGGGTTTTCCCGCCACCAATCAGATGCATTCTAGATCGTTTTAAGGAAAACCCACAAACCCAGGAACTGTTACTGAGTCACGGTACTACTACCTTTGAGAAAGCTTATATGCAAAAACGTCGTCCGGTAAGGCAATTTTTTTTGTGTCTGTACCCCTGATTCTCCTGGACATGAGTGGATTCCAGAGGAGATTATGTAAGGACTCCATTCTGGCGTGATGAGCAGTGAGTCTTTCCCAATTGTATGGGATTAATCCTCACGCTCTGACTATTTATTTATTTTTTCACATTTTGGGCCCGTCTCCTTTGCTCTTTTGTTACCATATCAGCTATTATAGAGTTACGCTAAATGCTGTGGTCTCATTTTTGAGGATTTATCCTTTAGATTGTATTTGAGCCATTGATCAGAGGACATTTAGACTCATATACCGTTTTTATTTGATATTGTTTATGTTTTTACGATCCACATGGGATAAGGATTTACCATCATTGGTTTATTATTATATTATCCATTAGTATTCCTGTACTGGTGTGGACAAACACCTTCCATTGGTTTTACATACAGGTTTAACTACTTGATGTACCATTGATTTACACATGGATAGATTTATGTTTTGATGGAGTGTTCCTAACTTGTACATATAATTGTTCCCTATCGCTCTCTCTTTATTTATATATACATATACATCACGATTTTTATATAAAAAGGGATGGTTTCGGTATTATTTATATACCGATAGCTTTAGCACTTTTTAGCACTTTGCACTTTATTCATTCATCTATTCAAGCCCCTTTTTTCTAGCACTTTCCTCATTCATCCATTCATACATGTTTCTCATTTTGGCCTCGTTTGTAGGTCACCTACATTGATATTCTCTTACATTTTTGCAGCTCTAATTACCGTATATATTCATCGTCTTTTTTACAACCTTTGCACTTTATTGTTACATGCACAATAAGCTTTAGCACTTTAACACTTTATGTCAGTCCAGCAAAACTTCAATTGATCACTCTATTTACTTTGTTATTCCAATGTGGCTTTTTAATTAGTTTTCAGCGTTTTTCTTATTTTAATCAGTTATATTAAATATCAATATTTTTATTGATACTCTTGGAGTATACAATTGGTGTTTCAGTCACCGGGGACATGTACAGTAGTCCCTTTCATTCCCTTTCCCCCAATTCCCAATTTCCCTTTTTTTGTTTATATATAGATATACGGTATATATATATATATATATATATATATATATATATATATATATATATAAAGACAAAGAAAGATAAATGTAATACTGCATGCCAGTATAAATATTTCAGTATATTTATATATATATATATATATATATATATATATATATATAAAAGCAAAGAGCTAGATAGATATGGGCCAATGATAAATATATTATACAAATATAACAGTAAATTTAGCCACCGTCTTTGGATAGGTTAAATCCTTTGTAGCCCATGAGGTTATGAGTTCCCAATCCATGACAGATAAAGGATAATAGTAATGGAAGTGAGGTGCCTTCAGTAAAGACTGATTTTACACTTTACCATGGTAAACTTATTTAAAATACCCACCTCAAATATTTTGTCAGTAATACTTCTGTCCATGTGAGGCTTGAAGATTGAAGTATGCAATAAAAGGGGGGCTCTCAGAATAACAAGGAGCCTTTAAACTGCACTATCTAACGAACAGACATAATTATCACTTCATCTGTAAGGTCACAATTAACGACACTACCTGACTTACCAAGGGCACCAGACTTAAACAGCGGATCATCATCTCTACATCGTAAGTTATAATCAATAATTAAAAGCCTTATTAAAGTATTTCTGGAGTGTACTTGAGAAGAGAAGGAGTTATACTGCATTTCATGGTTAATTCAATGTCAATTAAGTGATTGCTAATGTCCCTCCAGCTATACCTTGTACAGAACGAGAGGACAGAAATCAAAAGTGTTTTCTAGCTGTAACAGGCCCTGAGTTTCAATCACACACCACGTCTGGCCGCAGGCTGGAAATCAATGACTGCAGACATTTGATTGCAATTTTAGCAGCCATTTTTGGCTTCCACTTTTTTTCTTCTTCTTCTTCCTAATTGTCCCTGAATGATTTGAGCAGGTATTGATGGGGAGGGGAGCAGTGAGTTGGGGGAGGTGTAAAGAGGGTTGTGGACATGATAGGGAAACACTGTAGAGGTGGGAGCTGGTGAGAAGAAGCCTCAAGTTATATTTCTGGTGCCATGTCTTCTCTGGCACCTGCCCTACCAGGGCCGGTTCTAACATATGGACAAAGCGGTCAGCTGCCTAGGAAGAATCTATCCTGTTGTGTAAGTGCAAGAAGTTGCCAGCACCTGGATCTATCCCTCTTTGCCTGCACATTTCTTCTGCAGCACTGACAGCTGCAGTTACAGGTGCCATCCGCCAGAGGGCACTGTGAGTTTTTGGGCACTATCAAGTTCCAGGGAAGGCAAATAACTATTCTCCCCTCCGACGTGGCGCAACTCGACGGCGCTGAATTGACAGCGAGGCCATCACTATGTTTGGTGCGGGCACTCGGCCCACCAGGGCCTCAGGTGCGCCTCTCGTAGCTCAAGGCCTCTTCTATCGGCGCGCCTTATATGCTAAAATTGGCAGTGCCATCTGTTGGCCGGAGGCAGAACTGCAGCAGTCAGATTTTGTGATGGTGAAGAGGGAAAGGACCCAAGGCCTCTTCTGTCTGCGCGCCTTATATGTAATGTGCAGCAGTATTCCGAAAATTGCCAGCGCCATCTAGGGATTTGCAGCGGCACTGCTGTTCCCAATCTTTTGTGGATTGGAGAGGAGGGAAAGGACTCCTAAGAAGCCAATTTAAGTGGTTTCCAACAAGTGTGGAAATTATTAGCACCTCAAGTCAAAAATGAGCACCCTTCGTGTAGCAGCCATGTTTGCTTTGAAATAAGTAATTTTTTATGACCTTCAGCTGGTATTTCAGAATATATCCTGTTATGGTGTCGGGACAGTTTGATCGCTGCAGTGTGGCCTCCAACCACTCGGTGGCTCTGCTGATACGTCAGAGAAGTTCTAAGCTTATAACGTTACCCTTACCCTAACCTCAACCCTAACAGTTTATCTAAGCCTTGACTCTATGATATGGCACCAGAATATCTAGCGGATGCTCATGGCCACTGATGCTGCCTTGTGCTTTCATTTCAGTTTTTATTGTATTACTGTTATTTATTTGTTCTCCATTTAAAATATATGACTGCAAAGGAGAAGGAGCAAAATAAAAAATGCTAGAATAATGAAAATCCTCCTATACTTTACAGATTACCTTCAGATTACCTTGTTTCTTTATGTCAGTGAGATATATGGTGTAGCATAGCAGTGATATCTAATAATTATAGTGTCTGATTTTTTATTTGTAGAAATAACATTCGACCGTGACATTAACCACAAACTATTAACTAAATTAGGTATCCTGTTTTTCAATACTTGTAACTTACTTTGGGTGCAATTCAGTGTAAGTGATTTTCATTTTAAACCTATTTTTTTAGTTGAACATCAATAAGTATAAATAGTGTATGTGCAAACAGCAGCAAATCAAAGCTTAAGCCAGAAGATAGCATTTAAAAACACTGTCTACCTTATACAAACAATACGCAATACCGAAAGGATGTGGATAATTTCAACTGTGATTACATTGATTGGGCTGTCTTTGTAAGGCAGCAGACAGGTGCCATAGTGAGTAACATTTCCCTGGGCTACTCCTTAGTTGGTCTATTGATAACTCCATCCCTGAGAAAATGATGGGATAAAAGAGAAGCAGGGCAGAGGTCAGGAAGGGGTGTGACCTCTGAGAAGCTGATTTGTTATTCGGAGCAAAGTGTCAGGAAAGGTAGAATATTAATCATTTTGTTCAGAAGACTAGCAAATTCTCAGCCCCACATACCCTGCCCCAATTAGGAAACTGCATATAAATAAATGTGTCAGCCTTGTATAATAGAAACCGTTAATATTTTGTATAATAATATTGTAAGATATGTGATAAATACATCTTTAGGATCTATCCCTTTTTGCCTGCGCATTTCTTCTGCAGCAATGACAGCTGCAGTTACAGGTGCCATCCGCCAGAGGGCGCTGAGCTTTTTCGGGCACGGTGAAGTTCCAGGGAAGGCAAATAAATATTCTCCCCTCCGACGCAGCGCAACTCAACGGCGCTGAATCGACAGTGAGGCCATCGCTATGTTCGGCATGGGCACTCGGCCCTCCAGTGCCTCGGGTGCGCCTCTCATAGCGCAAAGCCTCTTCTGCGGGCGCGCTTTATGTGCAAAACTCGGCAGTGCAATCTGCCGGCCGGCGGCGGAACTGCAGCTGTCAGATTTTGCGATGGTGAAGAGGGAAATTACCCATCTGTCCACTCAGATATATTATATACACATGTGTAAAGAGTGATAGCATGTATGGAGAGAGCAAGCGCAAGAGTTAGAGTACTTGGGAAAGAAGAGAGGGAGCACAGAGACAGAAAGTGAGAGTACTGGGAAAGAACAGAGTGCAGAGGAAGAAAGAGAAAACAGGGACAGAAAGTGAGAGTACTGGGAAAGAAGAGAGGGAGCAAAGGGACAGAAAGTGAGAACACTGGAAAAGAATAGAGTACAGAGGAAGAGAGAGAGAACAGGGACAGAAAGTGAGAACACTGGGAAAGAACAGAGTGCAGAGGAAGAAAGGGAGAACAAGGAAAGAAAGTGAGAGTACTGGGAAAGAATAGAGTGCAGAGAAAGAAAGGGAGAAAAGGGACAGAATGTGAGAGTACTGGGAAAAAACAGAGGGCAGAGGAAGAAAGGGAGAACAGGGACAGAAAGTGAGAGTACTTGGGAAAGAAGAGAGGGAGCACAGGGACAGAAAGTGAGAACACTGGGAAAGAATAGAGTGCATAGGAAGAGAGAGAGAACAGAGACAGAAAGTGAGAGTACTGGGAAAGAGCAGAGTGCAGAGGAATAGAGAGAGAACAGGGACAGAAAGTGAGAGTACTGGGAAAGGACAAAGTGCAAAGGAAGAAAGAGAGAAAAGGGACAAATAAGTGAGAGCACTGAGAAAGAAGAGAGAGCAGAGGAAAATAGGGAGAACAGGGACAGAAAGTGAGAGTACTGGGAAAGAGCAGAGTGCAGAGGAAGAAAGAGAGAACAGGGACAGAAAGTGAGAGTACCGGAAAAGAACAGAGTGCAGAGGAAGAAAGGGAGAACAGGGACATAAAGTGAGAGCACTGAGAAAGAACAGAGTGCAGCAGAAGACAGGGAGAACAGGGACAGAAAGTGAGAGTACCGGGAAAGTGTAGAGTGCAGAGGAAGAAAGGGAGAACAGAGACAAAAAGTGAGAGTACTGGGAAAGAACAGAGCGAAGAGGAAGAAAGAGAGAACAGGGACAGAAAGTGAGAGTACCGGGAAAGTGTAGAGTGCAGAGGAAGAAAGGGAGAACAGAGACAAAAAGTGAGAGTACTGGGAAAGAACAGAGCGAAGAGGAAGAAAGAGAGAACAGGGACAGAAAGTGAGAGTACCGGGAAAGTGTAGAGTGCAGAGGAAGAAAGGGAGAACAGGGAAAGAAAGTGAGAGTACCCGGAAAGTGCAGAGTGCAGAGGAAGAAAGGGAGAACAGGGAAAGAAAGTGAGAGTACTGGGAAAGAAC
Source organism: Discoglossus pictus (assembly GCA_027410445.1). Classification (NCBI taxonomy): domain Eukaryota; kingdom Metazoa; phylum Chordata; class Amphibia; order Anura; family Alytidae; genus Discoglossus; species Discoglossus pictus. Next base: position 218,712,580 of record CM050164.1, on the reverse strand, counting down.
AGAGTGCAGCAGAAGAAAGGGAGAACAGAGACAAAAAGTGAGAGTACCGGGAAAGTGTAGAGTGCAGAGGAAGAAAGGGAGAACAGAGACAAAAAGTGAGAGTACCGGAAAAGAACAGAGTGCAGCAGAAGAAAGGGAGAACAGAGACAAAAAGTGAGAGTACCGGGAAAGTGTAGAGTGCAGAGGAAGAAAGGGAGAACAGAGACAAAAAGTGAGAGTACTGGGAAAGAACAGAGCGAAGAGGAAGAAAGAGAGAACAGGGACAGAAAGTGAGAGTACCGGGAAAGTGTAGAGTGCAGAGGAAGAAAGGGAGAACAGAGACAAAAAGTGAGAGTACTGGGAAAGAACAGAGCGAAGAGGAAGAAAGAGAGAACAGGGACAGAAAGTGAGAGTACCGGGAAAGTGTAGAGTGCAGAGGAAGAAAGGGAGAACAGGGAAAGAAAGTGAGAGTACCCGGAAAGTGCAGAGTGCAGAGGAAGAAAGGGAGAACAGGGAAAGAAAGTGAGAGTACCCGGAAAGTGTAGAGTGCAGAGGAAGAAAGGAGAACAGGGACAGAAAGTGAGAGTACTGGGAAAAGACAGTACAGAGGAAGAGAGGGAGAACATGGACAGATAGGGAGAGTGCTTGGAAAGGACAGTACAAATGAAGAGTGTGAGCACAGGGATAGAAAGGGAGAGTACTGGAAAAGAACAGAGTGCAGACGAAGAAAGGGAGAAAAGAGACAGAAAGTGAGAGTACTGGGTAAGAACAGAGTGCAGAGGAAGAAAGAGAGAACAGGGACAGAAAGTGAGAGCACTGAGAAAGAAGAGAGAGCAGAGGAAAATAGGGAGAACAGGGACAGAAAGTGAGAGTACTGGGAAAGGACAGAGTGCAAAGGAAGAGAGAGAGAACAGGGAAAGAAAGCGAGAGTACTGGGAAAGGACAGAGTGCAGAGGAAGAGAGAGAGAGAACAGGGACAGAAAGTGAGAGTACTGGAAAAGAACAGAGTGCAGAGGAAGAAAGAGAGAACAGGGACATAAAGTGACAGCACTGAGAAAGAACAGAGTGCAAAGGAAGAGAGGGAGAACAGGGACAGAAAGGGAGAGTCCTGGAAAAGAACAGAGTGCAGAGGAAGAGAGGGAGAACAAGGACAGAAAGTGAGAGTACTGGGAAAGAAGAGAGAGCAGAGGAAGAAAGGGAGAACAGGGACAGAAAGTGAGAGTACTGGGAAAGAAAAAAGCGCATAGATAGAAAGAGAGAGCAGGGACAGAACGTGAGAGTACTGGGAAAGAACAGAGTGTAGAGGAAGAAAGGGAGAACAGGGACAGAAAGTGAGAGTACTGGGAAAAGACAGTACAGAGAAAGAGAGGGAGAACATGGACAGAAAGGGAGAGTGCTTGGAAAGGACAGAGTGCAGAGGAAGAGTGTGAGCACAGGGATAGAAAGGGAGAGAACTGGGAAAGGACAGAGTGCAGACAAAGAAAGGGAGAACAGGGACAGAAAGTGAGAGTACTGGGAAAGAACAGAGTGCAGAGGAATAGAGAGAGAACAGGGACAGAAAGTGAGAGTACTGGGAAAAGACAGTACAGAGGAAGAGTGTGAGCACAGGGATAGAAAGGGAGAGAACTGGGAAAGAACAGAGTGCAGAGGAAGAAAGAGAGAACAGGGACAGAAAGTGAGAGTACTGGGAAAGGACAGAGTGCAAAGGAAGAGAGGGAGAACAGGGACAGAAAGGGAGAGTCCTGGGAAAGAACAGAGTGCAAAGGAAGAGAGAGAAAACAGGGACAGAAAGTGAGAGTACTGGGAAAGAACAGAGTGCATAGGAAGAAAGAGAGAACAGGGACAAAAAGTGAGAGTACTGGGAAAGAACAGAGTGCAGAGGAAGAAAGAGAGAACAGGGACAGAAAGTGAGAGTACTGGGAAAGGACAAAGTGCAGAGGAAGAAAGAGAGAACAGGGACAGAAAGTGAGAGTACTGGGAAATAACAGAGTGCAGAGGAAGAAAGGGAGAACAGGGACAGAAAGTGAGAGTACTGGGAAAGAACAGAGTACAGAGAATGAAAGAGAGAACAGGGACAGATAGGGAGAGTACTGGGAAAGGACAGAGTGCAGAGGAAGAAAGAGAGAACAGGGACAGATAGGGAGAGTACTGGGAAAGAACAGAGTGCAGAGGAAGAAAGGGAGAACAGGGTCAGAAAGTGAGAGTACTGGGAAAGAACAGAGTGCAGACGAAGAAAGGGAGAACAGGGACAGAAAGTGAGAGTACTGGGAAAGAACAGAGTGCAGAGGAAGAAAGGGAGAACAGGGACATAAAGTGAGAAAGCTGGGAAAAAACAGAGTGCAGAGAAAGAAAGAGAGTAAATAGACAGGAAGTGAGAGTACTGGGAAAGAAGAGAGTGCAGAGGAAGAAAGAAAAAACAGGGAGAGGAAGTGAGAAAACTGGGAAAGAATAGAGTGCAGAGGAAGAGAGAGAGAACAGGGACAGAAAGTGAGAGTACTGGTAAAGGACAAAGTGCAGAGGAAGAAAGAGACAACAGGGACAGAAAGTGAGAGCACTGAGAAAGAAGAGAGTGCAAAGGAAGAGAGAGAGAGAACAGGGACAGAAAGTGAGAGTACTGGGAAAGAACAGAGTGCAAAGGAAGAGAGAGAGAGAACAGGGACAGAAAGTGAGAGTACTGGGAAAGAACAGAGTGCAGAGGAAGAAAGGGAGAACAGGGACAGAAAGTGAGAGTACTGGGAAAGAACAGAGTACAGAGGATGAAAGAGAGAACAGGGACAGAAAGGGAGAGTACTGGGAAAGAACAGAGTGCAGAGGAAGAGAGGGAGAACAGGGTCAGAAAGTGAGAGTACTGGGAAAGAACAGAGTGCAGACGAAGAAAGGGAGAACAGGGACAGAAAGTGAGAGTACTGGGAAAGAACAGAGTGCAGAGGAAGAAAGGGAGAACAGGGTCAGAAAGTGAGAGTACTGGGAAAGAACAGAGTGCAGACCAAGAAAGGGAGTACAGGGACAGAAAGTGAGAGTACTGGGAAAGAACAGAGTGCAGAGGAAGAAAGGGAGAACAGGGACAGAAAGTGAGAGTACTGGGAAAGAACAGAGTGCAGAGGAAGAAAGGGAGAACAGGGACAGAAAGTGAGAGTACTGGGAAAGAACAGAGTGCAGACCAAGAAAGGGAGAACAGGGACAGAAAGTGAGAGTACTGGGAAAGAATAGAGTGCAGAGGAAGAAAGGGAGAACAGGGACAGAAAGTGAGAGTACTGGGAAAGAACAGAGTGCAGAGGAATAGAGAGAGAACAGATACAGAAAGTGAGAGTACTTTATAAGGACAGAGTGCAGAAGAAGAGAGAGAGAGAACAGGGCCAGAAAGGGAGAGTACTGGGAAAGGACAGTACAGAGGAAGAGAGTGAGCACAGGGACAGAAAGGGAGAGTACTGGGAAAGAGCAGAGTGCAGAGGAAGAAAGAGAGAACAGGGACAGAAAATGAGAGTTCTGGGAAAGAGCAGAGTGCAGAGGAAGAAAGAGAGAACAGGGACAGAAAGTGAGAGTACTGGGAAAGAACAGAGTGCAGAAGAAGAGAGGGAGAACAGGGACAGAAAGTGAGAGTACTGGGAAAGAACAGACTGCATAGGAAGAAAGAGAGAACAGGGTCAGAAAGTGAGAGTACTGGGAAATAACAGAGTGCAGAGGAAGAAAGGGAGAACAGGGACAGAAAGTGAGAGTACTGGGAAAGAACAGAGTACAGAGAATGAAAGAGAGAACAGGGACAGATAGGGAGAGTACTGGGAAAGGACAGAGTGCAGAGGAAGAAAGAGAGAACAGGGACAGATAGGGAGAGTACTGGGAAAGAACAGAGTGCAGAGGAAGAAAGGGAGAACAGGGTCAGAAAGTGAGAGTACTGGGAAAGAACAGAGTGCAGAGGAAGAAAGGGAGAACAGGGACATAAAGTGAGAAAGCTGGGAAAAAACAGAGTGCAGAGAAAGAAAGAGAGTAAATAGACAGGAAGTGAGAGTACTGGGAAAGAAGAGAGTGCAGAGGAAGAAAGAAAAAACAGGGAGAGGAAGTGAGAAAACTGGGAAAGAATAGAGTGCAGAGGAAGAGAGAGAGAACAGGGACAGAAAGTGAGAGTACTGGTAAAGGACAAAGTGCAGAGGAAGAAAGAGACAACAGGGACAGAAAGTGAGAGCACTGAGAAAGAAGAGAGTGCAAAGGAAGAGAGAGAGAGAACAGGGACAGAAAGTGAGAGTACTGGGAAAGAACAGAGTGCAAAGGAAGAGAGAGAGAGAACAGGGACAGAAAGTGAGAGTACTGGGAAAGAACAGAGTGCAGAGGAAGAAAGGGAGAACAGGGACAGAAAGTGAGAGTACTGGGAAAGAACAGAGTACAGAGGATGAAAGAGAGAACAGGGACAGAAAGGGAGAGTATTGGGAAAGAACAGAGTGCAGAGGAAGAGAGGGAGAACAGGGTCAGAAAGTGAGAGTACTGGGAAAGAACAGAGTGCAGACGAAGAAAGGGAGAACAGGGACAGAAAGTGAGAGTACTGGGAAAGAACAGAGTGCAGAGGAAGAAAGGGAGAACAGGGTCAGAAAGTGAGAGTACTGGGAAAGAACAGAGTGCAGACCAAGAAAGGGAGTACAGGGACAGAAAGTGAGAGTACTGGGAAAGAACAGAGTGCAGAGGAAGAAAGGGAGAACAGGGACAGAAAGTGAGAGTACTGAGAAAGAACAGAGTGCAGAGGAAGAAAGGGAGAACAGGGACAGAAAGTGAGAGTACTGGGAAAGAACAGAGTGCAGACCAAGAAAGGGAGAACAGGGACAGAATGTGAGAGTACTGAGAAAGAACAGAGTGCAGAGGAAGAAAGGGAGAACAGGGACAGAAAGTGAGAGTACTGGGAAAGAACAGAGTACAGAGGATGAAAGAGAGAACAGGGACAGAAAGGGAGAGTATTGGGAAAGAACAGAGTGCAGAGGAAGAGAGGGAGAACAGGGTCAGAAAGTGAGAGTACTGGGAAAGAACAGAGTGCAGACGAAGAAAGGGAGAACAGGGACAGAAAGTGAGAGTACTGGGAAAGAACAGAGTGCAGAGGAAGAAAGGGAGAACAGGGTCAGAAAGTGAGAGTACTGGGAAAGAACAGAGTGCAGACCAAGAAAGGGAGTACAGGGACAGAAAGTGAGAGTACTGGGAAAGAACAGAGTGCAGAGGAAGAAAGGGAGAACAGGGACAGAAAGTGAGAGTACTGAGAAAGAACAGAGTGCAGAGGAAGAAAGGGAGAACAGGGACAGAAAGTGAGAGTACTGGGAAAGAACAGAGTGCAGACCAAGAAAGGGAGAACAGGGACAGAAAGTGAGAGTACTGGGAAAGAATAGAGTGCAGAGGAAGAAAGGGAGAACAGGGACAGAAAGTGAGAGTACTGGGAAAGAACAGAGTGCAGAGGAATAGAGAGAGAACAGATACAGAAAGTGAGAGTACTGTATAAGGACAGAGTGCAGAGGAAGAGAGAGAGAACATGGACAGAAAGGGAGAGTACTGGGAAAGGACAGTACAGAGGAAGAGAGTGAGCACAGGGACAGAAAGGGAGAGTACTGGGAAAGAGCAGAGTGCAGAGGAAGAAAGAGAGAACAGGGACAGAAAATGAGAGTTCTGGGAAAGAGCAGAGTGCAGAGGAAGAAAGAGAGAACAGGGACAGAAAGTGAGAGTACTGGGAAAGAACAGAGTGCAGAAGAAGAGAGGGAGAACAGGGACAGAAAGTGAGAGTACTGGGAAAGAACAGACTGCATAGGAAGAAAGAGAGAACAGGGTCAGAAAGTGAGAGTACTTGGAAAGAGCAGAGTGCAGAGGAAGAAAGATAGAACAGGGACAGAAAGTGAAAGTACTGGGAAAAGACAGTACAGAGGAAGAGAGGGAGAACAGAGACAGAAACTGAGAGTACTGTATAAGGACAGAGTGCAGAGGAAGGGAGAGAGAACCGGGACAGAAAGGGAAAGTACTGGGAAAGAACAGAGTGCAGAGGAAGAGAGGGAGAACAGAGACAGAAAGTGAGAGTACTGTATAAGGACAGAGTGCAGAGGAAGGGAGAGAGAACCGGGACAGAAAGTGAAAGTACTGGGAAAAGACAGTACAGAGGAAGAGAGGGAGAACAGAGACAGAAACTGAGAGTACTGTATAAGGACAGAGTGCAGAGGAAGGGAGAGAGAACCGGGACAGAAAGGGAAAGTACTGGGAAAGAACAGAGTGCAGAGGAAGAGAGGGAGAACAGAGACAGAAAGTGAGAGTACTGTATAAGGACAGAGTGCAGAGGAAGAGAGAGAGAACATGGACAGAAAGTGAGAGTACTGTATAAGGACAGAGTGCAGAGGAAGAGAGAGAGAACATGGACAGAAAGGGAGAGTACTGGCAAAGAACAGAGTGCAGACGAAGAGAGAGAAAACAGGGATGGAAAGTGAGAGTACTGGGAAAGAACAGAGTGCAGAGGAAGAGAGAGAAAACAGGGATGGAAAGTGAGAGTACTGGGAAAGAACAGAGTGCAGACGAGGAGAGAGAAAACAGGGATGGAAAGTGAGAGTACTGGGAAAGAACAGAGTGCAGAGGAAGAAAGAGAGAACAGGGACAGAAAGTGAGAGTACTGGGAAAGGACAGAGTGCAGAGGAAGAAAGAGAGAACAGGGACAGAAAGTGACAGTACTGCGAAAGAACAGAGTGCAGAGGAAGAAAGTGAGAACAGGGACAGAAAGTGAGAGTACTGGGAAAGGACAGAGTGCATAGGAAGAAAGCGAGAACAGGGACAGCAAGTGAGAGTACTGGGAAAGGACAGAGTGCAGAGAAAGAGAGTGAGCACAGGGACAGAAAGTGAGAGTGCTGGGAAAGAACAGAGTGCAGAGGAAGAAAGCGAGAACAGAGACAGAAAGTGAGAGTACTGGGAAAAGACAGTACAAAGGAAAAGAGGGAGAACAGATACAGAAAGTGAGAGTACTGCCAACGCGGAGGCTGCACAGGCTCCCTGGGTCAGCCCGCAGCGTCTCGTGACCCAGCGGAGCCTGTAAAGCACACCAGCCAATCAGGAGTGGCGAGGGCGGGGCTTCCGCCGCATTCGCGCGCCAGGAGTCAGTTCGGCGCGGTCTCCGTGGAAAAGGTCTGAGGGCTCCTGCACATATTTATCAAGTAGGAGGTTTAAAGTCTGAGATTACACCCCAGCTTTAGAGAAGCATATAAGGGGTAGTGTAAGAGCGCTGCGTGTGTTGTGTGTCTTTTTTGTGTCTTTTTCCTGTCTCATGGTCCATTTTTGTTTTGTCCAGGGGGGCTTGGTGTGCCTGGGGTATGGATGCTTTAGAGCTAGAGGCCTTGGTGGCTGATGTTAAGACCCGTGCCTTAAGCCAAAGGGTCAGGTGGGTGCAGGACAGGCTGGGCCCTCCCATGCCTTCTGTAGGAGGCCCCCATTACATTGGACAGGCTCAGCATGTAGTTGCTGGAGGCCTAGACAATATTGGGGGTGCCGTTGGGCTTGTCTCCCCCACTTTTCATGTAGAGCCATTAGACCACCGTCCAATGGATGACCAGGCCACGGGCGACAGGGGTAAAACGGGGCAGCTTAGCCAAGACCCTTTACCCCTCAGACAAGAGAGAGCCGGGCCCGCGGGCGGTGAGGGCCTAGAACTCCGGCCACCACCAGTCACTTTGCCTAAAGGGCTCCGGCCGCGGCAAAGAACACCCCGTTACCACCCCAAAAAGGTGGCGCAGGGGGTAAAAGTAAAGACAGGAGCCCTAAAAAAGCTCCTACAGACACAAAAGGTGCCGACCATGCGGTCCCCTCTAACCCCGATAGTAACAGCGCTTCTGGGGCTTTGTAGGGACGCAGCCGCGGCAGAAAAATGGACACGGGTACCACACGTGAGAGATATGACAGAGTGGTCAGAGAGATGATCAGCCAGGACAGCATGGTCATGATCGATGACATGCCCGTAGCAGCGGCGGTGGCGAGGACGGCGCGCCCCACCAGAGCTAGGAAGAACACAAGCAGGTACAGCCCGCTGCTATTTAGCCATACCCCTTTAAGACGACAGAGGACAGAGACTGAGGGCGTTACGGTTAGGCCACAGCAAAAAGTGACTAATCCTGACCCACAGGTAGACTTCGCAACGCCCCAGGCAGTCCCCAGGTTATTGGTACAAAGTGCAGAGCCCGCGGCACTAGCGCATTCCAGTCGCGCAAGCTTAGGTGACCAGGACCAGTCCTCAGGGGAGGAACAAGCGGTATGGGCACAAGCATGCAGGTGACGGAGAGCTAGTGACTGTTCCTCTTGCACCCACAGGTCTGAACGGCGATCCAGATCCAGGAGCAGGAGATCCTGCCGATGCAGCTGTGCCTGCGGATCGGAAAGAGGACGGAGCCTGCGGAGGGCCAGACGGTCGGAATCCCCAGGACGTCAGGAAAGACGTCGGGACACCCCGTTGGCTGTATCTACTCCGAGGCTCCCAGAAGCAGGTGAGGCAGTTGGTGGAGTGGAGGAAGTTGATAAATGCATACTGCCATACACTAAAGGGGGATTTTTGGGGTCCCTTAAGGCCCTCTTAGCCACACATAACATTGCGGTTATATAAGGGGTAGTGTAAGAGCGCTGCGTGTGTTGTGTGTCTTTTTTGTGTCTTTTTCCTGTCTCATGGTCCGTTTTTGTTTTGTCCAGGGGGGCTTGGTGTGCCTGGGGTATGGATGCTTTAGAGCTAGAGGCCTTGGTGGCTGATGTTAGGACCCGTGCCTTAAGCCAAGGGGTCAGGTGGGTGCAGGACAGGCTGGGCCCTCCCATGCCTTCTGTAGGAGGCCCCCATTACATTGGACAGGCTCAGCATGTAGTTGCTGGAGGCCTAGACAATATTGGGGGTGCCGTTGGGCTTGTCTCCCCCACTTTTCATGTAGAGCCATTAGACCACCGTCCAGTGGATGACCAGGCCACGGGCGACAGGGGTAAAATGGGGCAGCTTAGCCAAGACCCTTTACCCCTCAGACAAGAGAGAGCCGGGCCCGCGGGCGGTGAGGGCCTAGAACTCCGGCCACCACCAGTCACTTTGCCTAAAGGGCTCCGGCCGCGGCAAAGAGCAAAGAACACCCCGTTACCACCCCAAAAAGGGGGCGCAGGGGGTAAAAGTAAAGACAGGAGCCCTAAAAAAGCTCCTACAGACACAAAAGGTGCCGACCATGCGGTCCCCTCTAACCCCAATAGTAACAGCGCTTCTGGGGCTTTGCAGGGACGCAGCCGCGGCAGAAAAATGGACACGGGTACCACACGTGAGAGATATGACAGAGTGGTCAGAGAGATGATCAGCCAGGACAGCATGGTCATGATCGATGACATGCCCGTAGCAGCGGCGGTGGCGAGGACGGCGCGCCCCACCAGAGCTAGGAAGAACACAAGCAGGTACAGCCCGCTGCTATTTAGCCATACCCCTTTAAGACGACAGAGGACAGAGACTGAGGGCGTTACGGTTAGGCCACAGCAAAAAGTGACTAATCCTGACCCACAGGTAGACTTCGCAACGCCCCAGGCAGTCCCCAGGTTATTGGTACAAAGTGCAGAGCCCGCGGCACTAGCGCATTCCAGTCGCGCAAGCTTAGGTGACCAGGACCAGTCCTCAGGGGAGGAACAAGCGGTATGGGCACAGGCATGCAGGTGACGGAGAGCTAGTGACTGTTCCTCTTGCACCCATAGGTCTGAACGGCGATCCAGATCCAGGAGCAGGAGATCCTGCCGATGCAGCTGTGCCTGCGGATCGGAAAGAGGATGGAGCCTGCGGAGGGCCAGACGGTCGGAATCCCCAGGACGTCAGGAAAGACGTCGGGACACCCCGTTGGCTGTATCTACTCCGAGGCTCCCAGAAGCAGGTGAGGCAGTTGGTGGAGTGGAGGAAGCTGATAAATGCACACTAAAGGGAGATTTTTGGGGTCCCTTAAGGCCCTCTTAGCCACACATAACATTGCGGTTAGTGAGCAGGAAATGGGTACGTGGTTAGGTGGGCTAGCCAAAGGGGCCTGGGATGAGCAGCCCAGTAACGTAGGCAATATAGAGCCAGGGGCGTTACCCCCCGGTCACTGTGGGTGGTCCGGGGCCGCAGGCGAGCAAGGTAGTAGCCTCAGACGCAGCCATGAGACCGATAGTCTTATGCTCGCTGGAGAACTTGGGAGCACATCTGACCCAGGATGTCAAAGAAAAAATTTATAGGAGGGAGTTTGTTGATTTGTTCTCCCTGCTGCCCATGTCTAGGCAATTGGATCCAAGTGAGAGGAGCCCACAGGAGGGTGCTTACAGGAGGTTGCCTAGAACCTTCGATACGTGGCTTCAGGCATTTTCTATCATGGCTTGAGTTCTATGCGAGCTCCACCCGGAACAATGCCCGGGGCTGAGATTCGAAACGCTCACAAGGTGTACTGGGGTACGGCGTGGTGGTGGTACGATGAAGAATTTTGCCAGTATCTGGCATCTAGGCCAGCCATGGCATGGAGCGATAAAGCGGTAGCACACTGGCTTAATATTATGACACCCATGCGTGCCATGCTGCCCTTTCGGGCCGGAGGGGGTGGGGTCAGGAGTCCCACCGCCAACTCGGCTGCAGGTACCAAGTCCTGTTTTGCCTACAACGAAGGGGTATGTAAATGGGCGCCCAACTGCAGGTTCAAGCACGTGTGCTCCAACTGTGGCGGAGAGCACCCTCTGGCCAGATGTGCTAGGCCAAAGGACAACAGGGCGGAGCCCGCTGCCAAAGGGCAAGAGGCCCATATACCTCCCCGGCATGCTGCCATGGCTAAGGCGCTACAGTAGGTCAGCGGGTAACAGTGCGGCGGGTCACCTCCTTGAATTGGGTTTCCAGGAGGGTTTTCGGATCCCGTGCACAACAGAGGTGCGGGGGTCCATGGCCCCCAACTTACGTTCTGTGCTGGAATTTCCAGGGGTAGCGGAAGCTAAGGTTCTCAATGAGGTACAACTGGGAAGGATGGCTGGGCCATTCGTTTCCCCCCCCCATTAGAGATCTTGTTGTTTCCCCCCTAGGCGTCGTACCCAAGAAGGAAGCTGGAAAATTTAGATTGATCCAACATCTGTCTTACCCGAGGGACGGGTCAGTAAATGACGGCATTGCAAGAGAGGAATCAGCAGTGTCTTATGAATCTTTTGACCGGGCCACTGACATGGTCAGGGGGGGGCAGCGGGGGCGCGCTCATGGCAAAAGTTGATATAGAAGCGGCCTTTAGACTATTACCGGTGCATCCAACGAGCCACAGGCTCCTCGGTTGCTACGTCGATGGAAAATATTTTATTGACCTTTGTTTACCTATGGGGTGCTCCATATCATGTGCATATTTCGAGGTGTTCAGCTCATTCTTGCAATGGGTTGCATGCAAAGAATCCGGGTACAGGAGCATAACGCATTACCTGGATGATTTTCTGTTCGTTGGTCCAGCTGGGCAGGACACCTGCCGGTTTATGTTAGAAGTATTCACCAAAATCTGTAGGGATTTTGGGGTGCCACTGGCCCATAACAAAACTGAGGGCCCCAACGGAAAGATTGACTTTCCTCGGGATACAGATAGATTCCAAGACAATGGAATGTAGTCTTCACTTGGAGAAGGTAGTAGACATGAGAGAGGAACTTAGTGCGCTAGGGCATGCACGTAAGGTCACCCTTCGACGGTTACAGTCCATCATAGGAAAGTTAAACTTTGCTTGTAGGATTATCCCCATGGGAAGGGTATTCTGTAGGAGATTGTCGCTTGCTACGGTGGGTGTTAGTAAGCCCCATCATTTCATAAAAGTGTCACAGGCCATTCGGGATGACGCACGGGTATGGTCGGTATTTCTGGCTGAGTTCAATGGTTCTGAGATCATCCAGAAAAGGCGTGCTAACAGCATTGACCTAAAACTTTTTACCGGCGTGGGAATGGGATGCGGCGCCTTTTCTCAAGGAAAATGGTGCACTGCACCATGGCCGGGTGAATGGGAGGTGGCAGGTCTCACAAAGAACCTGACATTCCTCGAACTTTTCCCCATGGTAGTAGCGGTACACTTATGGGGTTCAGAGTTCAGGGACCAACGTGTCCTGTTCCATACGGAAAGTAGGGCTGTTGTTCAAGCAGTGAACAACCTCACGGCAACGTCCGTGCCGGTAGTGAGAGAAGAGAAGAGAGAACAGAGACAGAAAGTGAGAGTACTGGGAAAAGACAGTACAGAGGAAGAGAGGGAGAACAGAGACAGAAAGTGAGAGTACTGTATAAGGACAGAGTGCAGAGGAAGGGAGAGAGAACCGGGACAGAAAGGGAAAGTACTGGGAAAAAACAGAGTGCAGAGGAAGAGAGAGAGAACAGGGACAGAAAGTGAGAGTACTGTATAAGGACAGAGTGCAGAGGAAGAGAGGGAGAACAGGGACAGAAAGGGAGAGTACTGGGAAAGGACAGAGTGCAGATGAAGAGAGAGAGAACATGGACAGAAAGGGAGAGTACTGGGAAAGAACAGAGTGCAGAGGAAGAGAGAGAAAACAGGGATGGAAAGTGAGAGTACTGGAAAGAACAGAGTGCAGAGGAAGAAAGAGAGAACAGGGACAGAAAGTGACAGAACTGCAAAAGAACAGAGTGCAGAGGAAGAAAGGGAGAACAGGGACAGAAAGTGAGAGTACTGGGAAAGAACAGAGTGCAGAGGAATAGACAGAGAACAGACAGAAAGTGAGAGTACTGTATAAGGACAGAGTGCAGAGGAAGAGAGGGAGAACAGGGACATAAAGGGAGAGTACTGGGAAAGGACAGATTGCAGATGAAGAGAGAGAGAACAGAGACAGAAAGTGAGAGTACTGTATAAGGACAGAGTGCAGAGGAAGAGAGGGAGAACAGGGACAGAAAGGGAGAGTACTGGGAAAGAACAGAGTGCATAGGAAGAAAGAGAGAACAGGGACAAAAAGTGAGAGTACTGGGAAAGAACAGAGTGCAGAGGAAGAAAGAGAGAACAGGGACAGAAAGTGAGAGTACTGGGAAAGAACAGAGTGCAGAGGAAGAGAGGGAGAACAGAGACAGAAAGTGAGAGTACTGTATAAGGACAGAGTGCAGAGAAAGAGAGTGAGCACAGGGATAGAAAGTGAGAAAACTGGGAAAGAACAGAGTGCAGAGGAAGAGAGTGAGCACCGGGATAGAAAGGGAGAGTACTGGGAAAGAACAGAGTACAGATGAAGGAAGTGAACTCTGGATCAGAAAGTGCAGGTTCTGGTGAGAGAGCAGTACAGAGGAAGAGAGTGAGTACTGGGAAAGAAAGTAGAAGTACCAGGAGAAGGGAATACATTCTACTGTACTCAAGGGAATGAACATCAGTGCACATTGGAGAGAGTGAGAGTCCATGGGAGGAGTTAGTCAGAGAGTGATAGTAATGAAGGAGTGCAAAAGAGATGAGCATGAGTACAGGGCAGAGTATAGAGAAGGAGAACAACAGCACAGGATAACAGTGACATCACAGAGTGACATCATAGAGAGAAACAGTGAGAGTACAACACTAGAGATGAAGAGCACAGTGGAGGGAGAACACAATATCAGAAAGTAAAAGCATGTGAGTGAGCAAGAGTGCAAAAAAGGAGAGTGAATGTGCAAAGCTAGTGAGTGAAAGCACAGGGAAAGTGTATAGAAAACACAAGTGGTGGTGAGTGTGTGAACAAGTGAATAAGAGCATGTAGTGAGGGAGAGAGCCAAAGTGTGAGAGTGCAGGTGGAGATACAGAGGGGTCTATTTAATTGCCCAATTCGTAAATGTAGAAGTGAAGAGGAAGAGAGAGAGAACAGGAACAGAAAGTGAGAGTACTGGGAAAGAACAGAGTGCAGAGGAAGAAAGGGAGAACAGGGACAGAAAGTGAGAGTACTGGAAAAGTGCAGAGTGCATAGGAAGAAAGGGAGAACAGGGACAGAAAGTGAGAGTACTGGGAAACAACAGAGTGCAGAGGAAGAAAGGGAGAACAGGGACAGAAAGTGAGAGTACTGGAAAAGTGCAGAGTGCAGAGGAAGAAAGAAAAAACAGGGACAGAAAGGGAGAGTACTGGGAAAGAATAGAGTGCAGAGCAAGAAAAAGAGAACAGGTACAGAAAGAGAGAGTACTGGGAAAGAACAGAGTGCAGAGAAAGAAAGAGAGTAAATAGACAGAAAGTGAGAGTAATGGGAAAGAAGAGAGTGCAGAGGAAGAAAGGGAGAACAGGGACTGAAAGTGAGTGTACTGGGAAAGAACAGAGTGCAGAGGAATAGAGAGAGAACAGGGACAGAAAGTGAGAGTACTGGGAAAGAAGAGAGTGCAGAGGAAGAAAAAGAGAACATGGACAGAAAGTGAGAGTACTGGGAAAGAACAGAGTGCAGAGGAAGAAAGGGAGAACAGGGACAGAAAGTGAGAGTACTGGGAAAGAACAGAGTGCAGAGGAAGAAAGGGAGAACAGGGTCAGAAAGTGAGAGTACTGGGAAAGAGCAGAGTGCAGAGGAAGAAAGGGAGAACAGGGACAGAAAGGGAGAGTACTGTGAAAGGACAGTACAGAGGAAGAGAGTGAGCACAGGGACAGAAAAGGAGAATACGGGAAAGGATAGAGTGCAGAGGAAGGGAGAGAGAACAGGGACAGAAAGGGAGAGTGCTTGGAAAGGACAGTACAAAGGAAGAGTGTGAGCACAGGGATAGAAAGGGAGAGTACTGGGAAAGGACAGTACGGAGGAGGAGAGGGAGAACTGGGACAGAAAGTGAGAGTACTGGGAAAGAACAGAGTGCTGACGAAGAAAGGGAGAACAGGGACAGAAAGTGAGAGTACTGGGAAAGAACAGAGTGCATAGGAAGAAAGAGAGAACAGGGACAACAAGTGAGAGTACTGGGAAAGAATAGAGTGCAGAGGAAGAAAAAGAGAACAGGTACAGAAAGAGAGAGTACTGGGAAAGAAGAGAGTGCAGAGGAAGAAAGGGAGAACAGGGACAGAAAGTGAGAGTACTGGGAAAGAACAGAGTGCATAGGAAGAAAGAGAGAACAGGGACAACAAGTGAGAGTACTGGGAAAGAACAGAGTGCAGAGGAAGAAAGGGAGAACAGGGACATAAAGTGAGAGTACTGGGAAAGAACAGAGTGCAGAGGAAGAAAGAAAAAACAGAAAATATCAGAAAATAAAAGCATGTGAGTGAGCAAGAGCGCAAAAAAGGAGAGTGAATGTGCAAAGCTAGTGAGTGAACGTACAGGGAAAGTGTATAAAAAACACAAGTGGTGGTGAGTGTGTGAACAAGTGAATAAGAGCATGTAGTGAGGGAGAGAGCCAAAGTGTGAGAGTGCAGGTGGAGATACAGAGGGACCTATTTAATTGCCCAATTTGTAAATTTATACACTTAAAATCACTCCTAATATTACTTTTTGGCACTAATGAATTCTTAAGTACATAGAATGCATATAAACATATTTTTTTTTAAACACCCAAAGACAAATGTATGAGTTCAAGTCATTTGCAAGTAGCTAAATGAATAAGCCTATGAGAATGTGTTCTTTCTACCTGTGCTATGGTATACAAGATCTGTATGTGTGACGCTATAGTGAGCAGCCCCCTTTGTTACACTACAAAGTATCACTACTTGCCCTAGTTCCCACCAGCATACAAGTGATATCCCTGTAATCCTTCCTGTGCGGCTGTGTCTCCTCAATCCTCAGGTGTAAAGCCTGCTTATTAGAAGCTGTTTTTCTTTAATCCTTCCATTGTTCTGCTACTAATTCCTTTTGTGCTCCTCGGTTTCACTTCATTAGTTTTACTGTCAAAATGCAACAAAAGTAATTGCCTTAATTCCAGGGTAACTGGCTGAGATGCTTCAGTCTTGACAAACACAATCTTTCAGCAGTTTAAGAAGCATTGTGTCAGTATATTTATAACCTGTTGTCTGAAAGGAACAGAATAGAATATGATTAGCTCTACAATTTACTCATAATTATAAAGTAATGGGAATAATTAACTGCCTCGGATTACAGTCGTATCTATGTGTATCGTTCTTTATCAAGCTGAATATATATCGATATATAATACAAAGAACAAGTGTGTTAAGAATATATTTTCAGGTATCTCTTAAATAACATGTGTACATACCTTAATATATACAATTAAGAATAGTTTCCACAAAATATTCTACTTTAAAGGGCCAGTTTACTCACATTTCCTTTTTAGCCTATTTTTAGTTCACCTTAATTAACATAAAAAATATACCTGCCAACAGAAGCAAATAAAAGCTTTAGCAGAAAATATTTTTTAATTATTTTTCTAGTATTTACCTCTCAGTTTTACGTTTAATATGTAAAAAAAAAAAAAAAAAAGCTGCAATTAATAGCGGGGTATAGGAAAATAGTAAAATAGTATATAGTAGTTACTGATCTAACAAAAATAAGTTCTATTTTCTCACTTTAAGAAGCGGTAGTAAACATAATTAAAAAAACTTAATTTTATTTATTTTTTAAACGCTATTGTATTTGAGTTTGCTTCAAGCACAGGGCTTGCCAGCTTCTTTGATGCATCCTATGGATATAGGAATAAGAGCCACTAAGAGAAGACAATGCCCTTAGAGATGAATAGCCCAGTACAAAGTGAGTATATTAAAGGAGGGTGGAAGCTAGATCCTCCTCCAGTGATGGTAGCCAGGGATTGTCCTCTTAGAATGATGGAAAAGCATTGAACTAAGCTTGTATCTTACAATTATTTGATGCATGGTCTGATAAATATCTTCCAATGGGTGTAATTTGACCCATGCCCAAAGCTCTGCAAGCAAGGTAGTATACTTCAGCCCTCCAAACAAGAACCACAACATAGTGGGATATCAATTTTCCTCCATAAGAAACCAACTCTTGCCACACAAAGTTGCCTCCCAGTTAATAGTACCTCAGTTTTAATCCCTGATGACACTTTGAGTTAATGCCATAAATTATTCCACTCCATATTGTAACCCCCAGTTTGTAAAATAATAATAATGTCAGAATGTAGAGCTGGAGCATTTTGTACACCCTACTGACTCTTCCAAGAAATGTGCATGAAATGGCATAATGGCCATAGGTTTGTGAACAGCATATCATCTTTCCCAAACACATTAGACATGTAATAGGATGAACATATATCTAATTATATAGTCTTTTTCAAGATTCAGTCAATACGGGGTCGCTAACAGATGACTGGTTAAAAGCAGAGGTGATACCTATATTTAAGAAAGGAGCAAGAGCAAATCCAGGAAATTATAGACCAGTAGACCTCACTTCTGTAGTGGGAAAGCTTTTAGAAGGGTTAATAAGGGACAGTATACAAGAATATGTGTATTTGAACAGGATTATAAGTAGGAGTCAACATGGAATTATGAAGGATAGGTCATGTCAAAGAAATCTAATTGGTTTCTATGAGGAGGTTAGTATGAACTTGGATCAAGGCAACTCAGTGGATGTAGTATATTTGGGGATTTTGCAAAGGTGTTTGATACAGTGCAACATGGAAGACTATTGTGCAAACTAAGGGATATAGGGAATTGCAGTAAATATCTGCTCATGGATTGAGAGCTGGCTAAAAGACACTAAGCAAAGGGTTGTTGTAAATGGAACATACTCAAATTGGACTAATGTGGTAAGTGGGGTTCCTCGGGGTTCAGTATTAGGTCCTATCCTTTTCTAACATACTTAGCAGTATGACTGGAAAGTAGTGTCTCTATTTTCGCTGATGACACAAAGTTGTGCAAGGTAATTAAATCAGATAATGATGTACTTTCCCTACATAAATTAGAGAAATGGGAGGCTAAATGGCAGATGAGATTTAATATGAATAAATGTAAAGTTATGCATTTGAGAAGGAAAAATAGCCATGCAATTTATAATCTTAATGAAGCAAATCAAGGGGTATCTGATATTGAAAGTTATTTGGGAGTACTTGTGGACAACCACCTTGGTAACAGTGCTCAATGCCAAGCAGCAGCTGCAAAGGCAAATAACATATTAGTGTGTATTAACAAGGGTATAGAAGCAAGGGAAGCAAATATAATTCTGCAGCTATACAAATCTCTAGTATGCCCTCATTTAGAATATGGAGTAAAATTTTGGACACCACTTTATAAAAAGGACATTTTAGAGTTGGAAATGTACAGAGAAGGGAAACAAAACTAATAAGGGGAATGGAGGGACTAAGTTATAAAGAAAGACCAACCATATTAAACTTATTTTCTCTAGAAAAAAGGCATCTAAGAGGGGATATGATTACATTATATAAATACATCCAGGGGCAGTATAAAGATTTGTCAAGGGAACTTCTTGTGCCAAGAGGTTTTCAACTGACAAGAGGACACCCCTTGAGGTTAGAAGTAAAAAGAAAGAAAAGGGTTCTTCACAGTAAGGGTGGTTAATCTGTGGAATTCTCTACCAAAAGAGGGGGTGACAGCAGATACAATAGATAACTGTAAAAAGGGACTGGATATATTTTTAAATAATGAGGTAAGACTTAACTAATGTAAAGTAAATCACAGAACGAAAACTACTCTACTGGAAATAAGTGGTCAGTGAGCTGCCCCAATGATAAAATAAATCATCAGAAAGTGATCCATACCAGGAATCCAAGATCACCAGCATACCTAAACCTAATGAGCAATTAAACCATGTATAAACCCCAGCATTAATTCCTTATTAACTTTCCCTCTGATTGAATATGATTCCCACTAACCAGCTTCCCCACCCAATGTCCATTCAACAGGCTATAGTTAAGGCGAATGAAAAGCAACAAAAAGATGTCAACTCTCAACAACGTCACATGACTCTACAGAGTGCAAAAAATATTCTTTGTAAACTGCTTAACAACAATCAAAAATGGTGTAATGAAACATGTGGACGTTGGCTGTATAATACTTTAGTTGTAGTTGTTAATTTAGATAATCCTCCCCCTCGGTAACTCCACTTCAGACACAATACTTTATTCAAGGGGTGGGGAGATCTGCAGCTTATATAGCCTGTGGGACATGATTGAAAAACAGTAATTAATCAACCCCTTCCTAGCTATTCTTTAGAGACCCTTTAATCATCTGAAAGACAGACTTGTTGCACAAGAAATCTACAGAAGAAATGTATGTTTGTCCCCAAGATCAACTGCAACCATAATGGGTAAGATTATTTACTCATCAAGCCAAACTATGTCCCTGAATAACTGAAGTAAGTAATTTCATTGCTTAGTCAAAAGGAGGCAAAGTGTAGAAGTAAATAATATGGCTTATATATATGTACTTCTGCTTTATTAAATTAATGAATGTGGGTTTCTGATATATACTGAGGACTACAACTTTACTAAACCTGAGAAGCCAAGTACATGTGATTATTTGCAGCATTACCTGGAAGTGTGAAGAACACTTGTTAAATCTGTATTTTACCTTCAGCATAAAATCTAGTCCATAGGCATAATACAGCCCACTAAGGTTACTTTCTACACAATTCACAACAATGTAAGTAATCTATGGATGGACTGAATCATCTCTTTCTTTTCTGAGAATTGATTTAGACTCAAGGGAAGATGTCTGAACCTATAGCAAGTTAATTCAGAATTTCTGCCAGGAGCAACAGAGAAAATATTTAATCCTGATGAAGTTCAATAGAATCTGCTATTTTTACCCTATTAACTTTGGAACTAAAATGGGGAAAGGCAAATGTGCTGTTATATTGGCCAACCACAGATAATTGTCTTTGCTGGCCCATAATATGTTGCATGCTGTCCATTGTCTAAACGACAACAGGCCAAGACACTCTTCCAAAAGTTTTCATGTTTTTGAAAGTAAATTAAGGTAGTGAAAATAAGGAAGAATAGATGATAAATCCACCACGTTTTGAAATTGTCCTTCTTAGATCATTTTCACTCTCTGGTATTAATTTGTTGCAGTACTTTTTCATCCAGTTGTTAAAACCAAATTGCAATGTAAAATGTTATGCATGCTCCCCTTTCAGTATCTTGTCCTTGGTTGAGGGCGGTAAACACATGCCTAGTGCAACAGATGCACAGACACATGTTTTGCGATAACTAGATGCAAAAATGAGTGCATGCGGTGACATGCCAGCGCCAGTTGTAGTGAAGACTGATCACTACATGATGTTCTCTTGTACATATTACTAGTTCATTATCATGTAAAAATACTACTTTCCTCTTGCACTTTACTTGATAGCTTAATATCTTTTAAAAGTTTATCCAATCTGAAATACTATATCTTTGGAAATGAAAATGATTTCCTCCAATCAGACCCAGATGAATGTGCCCTGCGGTGCAAGGAGTCATTTGCTTTTGTTCATAACTAGACTATTTACCTGCGAGAGATCTCAGATGCATTTGGATGCAATCTCCATAAAGTTCAAGTAAAAGACTGCTTCAATGTTGTGACTCTTAATAACAGGAATAAATGAAAGTGCAAATCACACCAGGACAACCCTTTCCCTCTAGCCTCCAGGTCATCAACCAATCAATTATGGAAGCCCCAGACACAGAGACTGGTGTAAATTGTATCCTTAAAAAAACATTAACTTATTCATATAAATTAATATAATTACAATAAGTTATTAAAAACAAATATTATTAGTTTGCTATATACTTCAAATACATGGGCAGTTTTTCACAAACAACATTGAGAGACACTGATACTGCCTTTTTTCACCACTTCACATTGCTAATTTCCATACAAAGTTCCAGGTAGGTGTGGTTTGGGGGAAAGGATGTGAACAATTTTAACAAAGATACCAATGATTAGGCTATATTCACAAGTACAAATGTCCCCAAATTTAATTTGGAAAAATCTGGTCTGCTAGGGAGATGAACACCTCTTTAAGAAAAAGAATGAATTGTATATTGGGGTCCTGCTTTTTCTTCTGCCAAAGGGCCTTGTCTGGTCTGTCTTTGTGGATGGACTCACGCTAAAGGAAATGTCAACTCTATAGTGGAACTTGAAAATCTGCATCATAGTGACACATAGTTATAGAAGATGGTGATCAAGATGTTCATTTCTAATTGTTGATCCAACTCCTGTACGTTGATAGTTTTACCTTCTCCTTTAAGAGTCCTCAGTAGTCTCATCCTTTTGCTTTTATAGCAGCTGGCTAGGGAAAATTTGAAATTGATTATTTCTGCCTGTTGACCGGATATGGATTAGCTATATAGTAAGGAGGTCAGGAGGCCAGGCCAAACTGTTGAATAGAAATGTATTAGACCTTACTGGCAACCAACATAAATACAGAGAATAAACATATTGTAAACCAATCACATCAGCATAATCACTCTTGGCAGAAAGAAGATAGGCTTCCAAATCTTGTCCTCAAGACATAAAACAGGTCTTGATCTTAGAAAATATCAAGTGAATGAATATTTTTATCAGTCATTGCGATTAAGACATGTATATAAGCAAGAATATACCAAAATCCTGGCCTGTTTGAGGACCAGGAATAGGGAACCCAGTGGTGTAAAGTACTTCACAGAAACAGGGGCAGTACATGTACATTTAAAATAAATATAAGCTATGGCATTAAATTAATAGCAGCCTATCTATGTTTTTTAGCTTTTTGATTTGCAAAAAAATAATAATTCAAAATTGATAAAATCACTGTGTGTGGGAAGCAGAGGTTGAATAGGTGGTCAAATAGGCATAGATAATGAGGATTTGTGTTTTATAGTCCAAGAGAGTGATTTGGTAGCTTTAGAGAGATTATATGGACTTTATATTGTTGAAGAGGGGCGGGCTCTCCCACTTGAGAGAACAGACTAAGGGCCACATGGGGCCCCAGGGCCATCTGTTGCCCACCACTGCATTAAATGATGAAAATCAATGCATATTTATCATTCATGTTAATGTGTCAAAGGTATTATACATACCATGCAGTAGAAATCCTATACACACAGATAAATAAATATATATATATATATATATATATATATATATATATATATATGTGTGTGTATATTAATACTTCCAGGACAAAAATTGCTGCTGTATTTTACCACCTGTAATTCAAGTGTGTAAATAAGGTGTGTAACACGCACATTAAAGTGATATATACATGAAACTACACATGCGAATGAATTAAACTGCCATTTTTTATTAAATGATTTGAGTGGAATTGTTAGATAATTAAGCTTGAACATTTGGGGCCTCATTCTATTAGCGTCCGCAGCCATTGCGGGGCCGCAAGGACCGGCCGCAAGCTATTCGGCTATTCTATTCCCTTACGGCCGGGGATTCCGGCAGGCTTGCGGCCGGTGCCTTGCTATCTCTTGCGGCCGCTCGCGCCAGAGGAAAGCCTTTGATCTAAAACGGCCGCAAGAGTTTTGCAATTCAATTGCTCCGGGAAACCTCTCTGCAAGGCTAAAAACGAGCCGCTGCTTACTTGCAGGAAAGAGGTCTCGCTAGCACCAATTAAGCACATAAAATAGCTCAAATAAAGCCATCCTGCACTTTGAGAAGACTATAAAGGGATTTTAGGTGTTAGAAAAAATAGCACATAATTACCCTATACTCAAATCCGTAAAATATTTTATTTTTAATATCCGTAAAATATCCATGTAAAAAGTCCAGAGTGCTTGGAGCACTTCAGACCCGCCCACGCCGCAGCCGGAAAATAAACAGTTAATTTGAACTCGGGTTTGGGCTGATGTGCAAGCTTGAGAGTGGGTTACTTTTAATCCTCATGTCCCCCAATAGGATCCCTAGCATTTACAGAGCTGTACAGTGCAGGCTTGAATTTATTTTTGAGTTTTTATATTTCTCAGCTTACGGCCGGTTCCAAGATATGCGGCCGTCGTAAGAGGAGATCCTTGCGGGGCCGTATAATAGAATCGCGAGTTAACTGAACCCCCGCAAGGAATCGCAGCCTTACGGCCGATTTACGGCCGCTAATAGAATGAGGCCCTTGGTATTTTAAGCACAAATCACATAAAAGGGAATCCCCTCTCTCCTAATGATTTTATCTCACATTTCTGTCTCTCACAATGGGTATGATACTTATGAAAAGAAGGCCAGTTGGTAAAGATTAGAATAATAATAATACTTTAAAGTGTGTGTGATAAAATAGTATTTATCTATCTGGACATTCTCTCGTGGCTTATCACTCGCACTGTGAGATATATTTACTCATATGAGTTAAAGTCATTAGGGCAGAGGGATTGTTTCAAGTTATTTACCCCCAACTTTCAATCTCAGTTATCTAACCCTTGCACTATTCTTTTTAATAATACCTAACTGTAATTATATTTATTTATATTAATTAATTAAATTAATAGATTCCTGCAATAACTGTGAACTTTGCTGTATCACTTTTACTAAACTTATTGCCGAGTCTGTCATGTTCATTTAATTTTACTCTACAAACACCTTTTCCAGACAAATTTCCCCAGCTATTTCAGCCATTACACAGCACCGGTACAAAAAAAACAGTAGCTCTTTCTAACCTGTAATTTCCCAGTTAAAGACACAAATGATTAACATAGGTGACTCTCATGAAGCAGATACTTCAAAACCTAATTGCTGGCAGGTTATTTCTGCAGCCGCTCACAGTCAAACTCATGAAATGCAATTACAGAGAATTACAGAAAATTGTTACTGCAGACAGTGGCTTGCAAATATTTGTACAGCGGTAAGAAAGGACTGGAGCGCTACATTAAGTGCAGATCCAGTGGAATTGGTTTAATCAGATGGGCAAAGGACACCATTAAAGGACAAAATGTAATGGTGTGACAAACCTTTTATTGTAACAAATGTGTCATATAATTTTGTGATTTTATATGGAGAGATGGTGGTCTCAGGAAATTGCGTTGAGCAGCGATCTAGTGTAGGACATCACTCTTCAGCTTTACTCAGAACTCCATGCAATGTAATACATATATAAACTAGAATATTGCCCGTCAAAAAATGACGGCAATGAAATTGTAAGGTAGCTAATGCTGTTTAGTGTGTAATAATGAAATATATAATACATTAATAAATGAATATACTTTACCTATTTTAAAGCATTGTGTGGAAGAGCTGTGAATGTGTTTTGATGTTGCTGCAGCATTAGTGGTGTGGATCTGCTGTGTAAGCGTGCTGAATGTGTGCAGTGTAACACTGTGCGTGCGCGAGCCCAAACCGTTGTCGTGTACTTCCGCATTGGCGTGAAATGGCGAGTAATGTGTGTTATACGTTTGTATCGGAATATCCGTAGGTGTTTTGTGGTGTTTTGCGAGTTTCTTGTGGTGTTTTGCGAGTTTAGAGTGCTGTAGCCTCGTTTTCGTTTTGTTCGGCGGCCATTTTTTCTCTCGCTTCGTTTTTTTTTTAGTCTCTAAACTGTTTTATTTGAAGTAAAATCGAGATGTAAGTTGTATTTTTGAGGTGCTGGGTGCTCCCTCTTGGTGTAGGTAAGTTTTTTATGTATGTGGTGTGTGTATGTATTGTGTTTTACATTTTGTAATGTTCGCGAGTTGCGTCCGAGTGTTGCGAGTCCGTAATGTGTGTGAACGTGTGTCGTATGTTGTTTGCGAGTGTCGTAATGTGTGTGTCGTAGTGTTTGGGTTGCGACGTGAAGTTTGCGAGGGTCGCAGTTGCTGGCAAGGAGCGCCTTCGGCGCTCCATGCCAGCAACTGCGGCCCTCGCTTTGCGAGGTCCTCAGGTGCTGGCATGGAGCGCCTACGGCGCTCCATGCCAGCAACTGAGGCCCTCGCTTCGCGAGGGTCCTCAGTTGCTGGCATGGAGCGCCTTCGGCGCTCCATGTCAGCAACTGAGACCCTCGGGCAGTGCCCTCGCTTCGCGAGGGCCTCGGCTCGCGTAGCGAGCCCGCAGCGTTAGCAACAACTCGTACGCTCACAACTATATATGTGATAGATACGCAGTGAGGCTTGATAATGCCCACTGTAGCAGTATGTATCCACCCCCTATCCACTTCTTTATACTTTGCTATCGGAGTAACGCATGCATGTTATAAGGTCAGGCATGCATAGTTCAGTCCGTTAGTACAGGGCCATTATTTGCTGGCAAACTTGCAATGATTGGCAATACATCAATAATGACGTATAATACCAACAAATCCGGGGAAATAATAACATGCCTGTGCATTAAACATATTAATAAAATACCTACAGAACATGAACACACTACATTAGCCCATTATCCACTCTGATTTGGGTATACCCTGGAACCCCCCAACCCCCAGGAGGGCAATGGAGCACCTTTACCACATCCCCTGCTTTGGGGTGGGAAACACATTAACACCATCTTGGTCCATTTGGGGCCTCTACATATAACCACGGGATCCTAATGGGCCCACATAGCACCTAACATTAACCCATTACCATGGGAGTAAGGACTACTATGGTAATCTAATCTATAGCCATAGGGTCATTATGGACTCCTATGGCTCCTAAAATAAATTCCATACCATAAACCCTCATGGTAATCTAATCCATAACTATGGGGGTCCCTATGTACCCCATGGCACCTAACATTAACACCTACACTATCCTATAACCATGGGATCCTTATGAACCGCCAACTACTACAGTACTTCTAACTACTACCATAGGGATCCACATTAGTCCTGGCACTACACCCCCTCCCAATAAATACATTATCAATTATATACAAAAAAAACATAAAAATCCCAATTAAAATAAAAAATTAAGTGTTAAAAATGTTGGGGGAAATTATGCCATCCTTTATTATGGCTTCTGATTGGCTCAAATATGTGCCCATCATATTTCAGTTATTTAGAATCGAGTATTTGAATATAGCCACTCTGATTGGTTACTCAGTAACCAATGAAAGAAGGCTACCACTCCTTATCTCATCATTTGATATTTCAGTAATCAGAATGCATGGATTAGCCAGTCAGAAGGCTCTATTTTACCCAATTGTGATTAGTTAAAAAGACAGCCAATGTGTATGTATTCTTCAGTGAATATTCACCTTCAGTGACTGGATATTGAAAGAACCAATAAGAGGAGAGACTGTAATCAATTAGCGTTGTTATAGACAAGTGTTTTTATTTCTGATTGGCTGAAATATGATGGACACATATTTGAGCTGATAAGAAGCCATACAAATAATATATAAGGCAAGGGTGTGGTCAGAAAACCATAAGAAAGAGCTATTTTAGTTTTAATAGTTTTTTTTTTTAGAGCATAAGTTTTTTTTAGGTGAGGATCCTTTCCATGGGCCAAAGATGAGGAGCTGATGGTCTTCAAGCAAGATAGAAGAAGACCAGTTTCTGCAGTATGTGTCCGCTTAAAACTAAGGACATCACTGGAGGGCGAGTATAACTTTTTATAAGTCATAGTTATTATAAGTTATAAGTTTTTAGTCAGTGAACTTCTATCCAAAAGCAATGTCTTCACAAACTAAAAACTTCTGTAAAAAAATATGCTATGTGCTTATATAGAGCCCTTTAGAATTTGCTGAATTGCAATTTAATAAGGCTGTAAGCTTGTGCTGTGCATATATACAATTAATTACTTTTTTTTTTAAATCATGTCCCAGGCTGTATAATCTCCAGATCTCTTTGCACTCTGAATGATATATTGTCTCTGGAGTGCGTACTACCCAGAGTAGAAAATAAATTGAAAACCTATTGAGACCATTCTGTAAAACACACATTAGTATCAGTAGTGTAACATGAGCTGCTAGCAATGTAGACCAATACACTTTCTAGTCATCTCCCACTATCCTACTGCAAGTATGTTATGCCTGTTTGGAGAACATTCCACACTGGGTGGTATATTATTCAGGGAGCAGAGAGATAAGGAGCTCATACTGACTGAAGCATGATTAAAAAGTTGTTTACAACTATTAACTAATGCCTGTATCCTTCTTAATGGTAGCCAAATATGTCCCTAATCACTCTCAATAGTACTAGAGGAGCTGCAGTGGGGTTTGGGGAATCACTAGCACAGACAATGTACGGTTAGGGTATATGATAGAAGATGTAAGAGTTTTGCATTCCTTCAAATATGACCAGTACTGAGGACATTTAGGTAAACTGCAATATTTGTAAATGGAATTGCAAGAACAGGAGGTCAGTACTATATTCTAGTAAAAGGGTGTTGATCTAAATAATCATTTTAATACCCACAGACAGCCGTTAAATAGAAACTGAGCTTTTACTATGTACAATACAAACAGTTCTCATTATATTCTCTGTTTTTACTCCAGACACCTCTGACAGAGAAGGGCTAAAAGGAGAACATTTCTCCAGGACTGCCTCCCACAGATCATTCTCTAGGTGTGGATATCAACCAGTGCCCTTCTGCCACATCTTTTGACTCCGCACACAATCCTTCCCATGAATGCCCCAGTGGGGGGCAGAACAGATCTCATGACTCCATGACACTGTATTGTCCCTGTGCTCCTGCAACCAGAGCAGGGACAGAGGAACTGGGGAGATGGGCTACAAAAGGCAGGCTGGGGTCAGACAGGCAGATGTCTGTATTTTCACTCTGCAACCAAAAGATCAAGGAAAGAGAGGCCAGGATCCTGCATATGTGCCAGAGTATTACTGTCTTATGCCAGCTTCTATATCGTAGTGTTAAAGTTGCAAATAACTCACATACCTGGCTACCTGTTTTAAAAAAAGGTTTCTCAAAACATTGCTTTACAGTCAGGTCCTCCGAGAAATTCTGATTTGAAAGTCAGATGCAAATAATCTATTTCTCACTGCACCAAAAGGGCTTTAAGCACTTTATGAGTTGACATTTTATTCCATAGATATGACCCAGTGCTTGGCACGTATCATGGAGAATCACTAAGGCACCTGCTGTATCTATTGTGCATAAATTAAATTTTTAATAGATGAGTTTTTCAACTCGTGAGACATAAATATGACAACTTTCTTACACACCTCTTTTACAGGGTTCACCCTCAATTTTCAGTACTGGTATCCAACAGATCTCTTGTGAGCAAAACTGTCATTAAATGCCATTGGAAAACACCAAACAAAAGCATCTCTCACACTATTTATTAACTGATTACAATAAGTTAGAAGAATCAGTGAGCTAAGATTGATATGTCATAGCAGCGAGGTCAGACAAATTGTCGTCCACTAGTGAAGGAACTTGCATCCCACTCAAGTATCTTTGCTAAGAAAAATGTATGGATAAGCACAACCAGACCCAAAATGGCACTGGAAGATGAGACCCTCAGGTCAGAAGGTGTCTGCCATATTATTGGGGAAGAGCAGAGGGCGAGTTTGAGTCAAACCAGATCTAATGAAGTGGTTGGGCTAGAGTTGAAAAGACGCCATTCGGATGTGTCTGGAGGGTAAAGGAAAGTCCTCTGCTGCAATGAACAATTCAGCATAGGAACCTTAAATGTTAGAACTATAAACCAAGGCACACCGGACGTAGTCAAAAATGAAATGACAAAATTGAACATTGATATCATGGGAGTTACAGCCCTATTAAATTCCTCCAACGTGTAAAACCGTAGCCAGTAACGGAGCCCGCAAGACTTACGGCTATAAAATTGGCCTCTTAAAGCTACCCGCAAATGATCTGTGGGTTATAGGCGGAAAAACCCTACGGGATGTCAAAATCTGAACTCTGTTGCCCCAAAACCTTTGAACTGTCAAGCCTGTAACTGATACGTTTGAAAATCGTTATTAAATTGCTACTGATTCCCAAAGACGCCCTGGAGTTCAAACCTGTAACCCGCAAATGGAGGCAAAAACATTACGGCCTCCAAATAAGACCCGCAAAGTGCTTACAGACAAGTTCTCAACATTGTAAAAGACAATATAGACACACCAGTGGACTTTAAAATATGGGGAAGGGCAAGGAAAGGCATCACAATTACTTGCACAATAATCACCAAATAAAAAATAGGCATTTAAAAAATATTTTATTTCATCATGTGTTGGAATGGTCATGCATATGCCAGTATGAAAAGCCATGCTGCATCATGCATAAAGCAATTAAAGACACACTACCAGATAATATACTACTTTAAAAATTATGTTATTTTATCATATGTTGGAATGGTAATGCATATGCCAATATGAAAAGCCATGCTGTAACATGTATGAAGCAATTAAAGACACACTACCTGATTAAATAGCAACATAAAAACATACAACTGATGCCATATTAATCCTTCCTCACTCAGAGAGGCTCTAATGTGGACCCTTGAATATATATATATATATATATATATATATATATATATATATATATATATATAAAATTGCATATACATCTCAGCTTATCTCATCTACATTAGGAAAACAAATAGTGGCCATATTTCACCGCCACATCACATATATCAATTACTAGGGGAACATTTTTTTATTTGTTGTTCAGTCCTTCAGTCATGTCTGACTCTCTGTGAACCTATGAACCTCAGCACATTTAGTTAGGTCTCTGCCTGTGCTGTTCCACAAGGTTTGCATGCCAAAGATACTGGAGTGGGTTGACAGTTCCTTCTCTAGTGGACTTTGATTTGTCTGACCTATCTGCTATCACCTGCCCACCTACAGTGGCCCTACATGGTACAGCTCACAGCTTCATTCAGGTACACAAGCCCCTTCACCCCCACTACTTAGCAATCCACAAGGGGACCAGGGGAACATACACAACACTAGTGTAAATTAATGAATAGCAAAACATAATGGGAGGTCAGCAAATGGGAATGGGTATACATCTTGGCACATGGCCACCAGCAATGGCGTGGGACTCTCCAGGATGGGCGTAGCAGAAATGGAGGTCAGTTGGCTTTTGATCCACGTTCCTCTGCACATCCTCCATGTGTTTTTGCGTCCCCTCCTGACGTGTTACAATGGATTAGTGTGGTGTATGCTCCCCTGGTCCCCTTCAGCATTGCGAAGTGGTGGTGGTGAAGTGGCTTGTGTACTGCAATGAAGCTGTGAGCTATACCATGTAGGGTCACTCAAGGTGAGCAGGTCATAGCAGAAAGGTCCGACAAAACAGTCCACTAGAGAAGGAACGGGCAACCCACTCCAGTTTCACCTGTCATATTCCTATCAGGCCGTCAGGGGATTGTTGATATTCCACAGTATCCCTTTAACCCATTATTTTGATTATATATGATATATATTATTATATGATATCTAATGCTATTGTGACTATTATTATTGTTATATGTATTGATCGATTGCATAGTATCTAGGGCTCATTAGTTTACATATATAGGAATGTGACACTAATGTGATGTATGTGGATGTCCCATAACCACAACCATTGAAAACACACTGACATGGTTAGAACGGTATAACAAAGCTTTATTTTATACACAGAGCACAATCAGAAATGGTCAAGACTGTGCATTAATATCATGGGTGTGGAGTGGGCGGATCCCGGGAGAGCAAGAGGCTTGTGGGAAAAAGTGGATAGCTACAGGGGGTGATGTGATAATCTAAAATAAGCATGATGCATAGCACATACCAGGGTCACATGTGGTCACTACACCACTGCAACCAGAATCTGAAAAAAGGATCATCAAAAATCCCACATTTAACTGAAGAAACCATTAATGTGCATAGCACTTACAACTTGTCTAGATCTGCTCAATGAAACAGATGATTCAACCTCTGGACTGTGTAATCCAATCCAGTTTCACACATACAGTGTGTTCCCAAAACTAATATTTGAAAAGAAGTGGTCAACTAAAAAAAGGCGGAGGAGGATAAAAAAAAAAACTAATCAACATGCATGGACAGTACAGTGCTAAATACTGTAACTGTAACAATATACCAACTCACCTAATTCCCATCTGCAAGCATTACTAACTATTAGCTAGGTCTCTGGATAATTAGCAATATGGGAAAATACCCATTAATATGCAGAGGACACAAAGGTCAGCAGCCAGATTCACTGTTACTTACATAAGACCCAAGGATCTGTTCTCAGAGTGATATTGAGGTCAGGGTCATATGCTTCACTAGTGCATATATTGATGCTGGCTGTCATTAACATGCCATTGTAAGACCTTACAAGTCCACCACCATAGCGGTATTAGTCTACATTTAAGCTAACAACAATCATGTCTTAGATATCTGGCTATATGATAGCTTTTCGATTGTGGGAGCCACATGTTAAGGAGGGCGGTGGGGGGCTGTCATTGAAGGAATGTCTACCTAAGAGGCATTATGAAAACCTTACACCTCATACATTTCCTTTATAATGCTTGCAGATACAGAAGATGCCTTTGTGGGCCTGAATTGTACCTGAAACAAACAAAAAAACACCTACAAAACAAGGCCTTAAAAAAGTATAGGGACTGCGGCATCACTGCTCAGCAGCATTCACAGTGACCATCAATTGGTGACATATTTAACAGAACCCTGCATGTCCACAGAGAAGAGGATCATGGACCATGTGATGGGAGGTAGTTATCTGCATACAAAATATCACCATCACATAGGCCAAGATCCAAGACTCTGTAGCCAGGCTAGATTTGTTTAACATTGTGACCAATAGATTGTCACTGAGGAGTGCTTTTGACAAAGCACAAACATATGTGCAGCCCCTAGGTCCTCCTCCACCTAGGCACAGGTCCCAGATCCCCCATGGTCAACCGCCTGCTCCCTGGTGATGGTGGTGGTGTGGGGGTGGGGGGGGGGCAGGCTGAGGCAACCCCCCTGAAGGCAGCAGCACCTGCAATGGTGGAGGCATGGTGAGAGGAGAGGAAGGGCCAGGCTGCCGGTGGCAGGTGGATGCCTCCGGGGTGGAGGCTGGGGACCAGAACGCGTTTCATGGCTTTGCGGTTACTCCCTGGAATGCGCTCTGGTCTGCCCCAATCCTAAGCAGTCCAGCCAGGTACAACTCCATCACTAGGTGGTGCATCCTCTCCTCCCTATTGCGCCTTGCCAGGCTGTCATTCACATGCCATTACCTCTGCATGATTGGATGCTTGCCTGGATCCTCCGACCGCTGCTGCATGAGGGCCAGCATCTTCGCCTGAGCAGCCTGGCCTGATGTTGGGGATGGAGGCCCGTGGGGCATGGCCTTGGGAGGAGGTGGTGGTGTGTGAGTGGGGAGAGCCGAGAGCCTGGGGCCCGGCTGGAAGGTGTTTCAGAATGGGCAGTGGTGTGATTAGTCCCGGTGATGGTGGCGGCCAGTCCAGCGCACTGCTGTGGGGGAGGTGGTGGCTGGTGTCTTCACTCCAGTTGGAGGGCCCTGGTGATAGCCTCAGTCTTTGGAGGTGGGGTATAGTGGGGTGACCCCACTGCCAAATTACATCCTCGTCCCCTTGTGCCGGTTCCTGCTGGGCGGGGGCTTGCTCCTCCACTTCCTGCTCCGATGGAGCCGACGACCCCACCTCTTGCTCCCCACTGGACCCAGACCTTCTTGATGCTGAAAGAGAGAAAATAAAGGTATATGTTATTAGTATGATGAATAATATATTGTTTTGTGTGCATTGCTAACTATCTGACATCTAGGCTTGAACCTGGATGATACTCCTAATTGCAACTCGGATTAGCTATTATTTGCTAGATCTGATCTATTCTTTGGCTCTTGGTCTTGATCGTTCTTGGCCGCTATCTCGATTCCGGCTGCAGTAAATGCATAGGCTGCAGTGGGCACACCAATACATGGACTATCTATTGTGCCCAG
The DNA here is from genome assembly GCA_027410445.1 of Discoglossus pictus. Taxonomy (NCBI): domain Eukaryota; kingdom Metazoa; phylum Chordata; class Amphibia; order Anura; family Alytidae; genus Discoglossus; species Discoglossus pictus. The sequence goes on along the minus strand of CM050164.1, from coordinate 218,680,037 downwards.
GAATGACAGTGATTTGTCAGCTTAATTGATTTAATGACGCATCCATCTATCCCTTGTTAATTCCATAGAGCTAACATGTCAGTGTCCTTGTTGGACATCATGTACTGTACATGTGTATTGTGTGTGATGTACATGTGGTGGCATGTTAGTGTATGTGATATTCACCTGTAATGGAGGCTGGGTCCTGCTGGGCCTCCAGGCCTGAAGCTCCAGTGGCAGGCACTTGTCTCAGAAGGTCCTTGGCGACCCTCTCCCACTCATTATAGATCACAGTCACATTCTTGTCCTCCTTGGCCATCATCCTCCTCACCATGGCCCAGATGTCATCAAATCGGTGCTTGACAGACCTCACATCCTTTGGCGCTGTGCCTACTGCTGTAACCTCAGCCACTACCTCCTTCCATGCCTGAGCCCTAGGCCCTGGCCTAACTTGCCTCCCCCCTGCAAGAATCACGGGGTGGCCATGGATAGTGCCAAGGAGAATCACTTTCTTCTGGTGTGTGTAATTGTGGATCCTGTGCTTGCCCTTAGCCTCTTGCCCTCCCGAATGTGGACGGGGATCCTTACCTCCCTGACCTGTCCCTGAGGCCTGTCCCTTCCATGAACTACCACCCCCCCCTGGGATCAGGGCGCTTCCCCTCGGTCCCTCTTCTAGGTGTTCCTGCTACTCGGCCCACCATGCCACCACCCAACTCTTCCTCTACACTCCCTTCCTCTTCCTGCTCCTCCTCCTCTCCACCACTCCTCTCTGCCTCCTCTTCCCCACCACTCCTCTCCTCCTTCTCCCAACCACTCCTCTCCTCCTTCCCACCACTCCTCTCCTCCACCACTCCCCTGCTCCTTTCCACCACTACTCCACAGGGCCACCTCCTCTCTCTCTCCTCCTTGCCTCTCCTCTTCTCCTCCTCCCTACCTTTCCACTCCTCTCCCCTCCTCTCTCCTCCCACCATATCAATCCCAAAAATAATAGAACGATAAATGAAAATAAATATTACTGGAAATATATGATAGAAAAAAGTGTGTTCTTTAACTTATGTGTATTGCAATTATGTGTAATCTGTAAATATGTGTAATCAAGGATTAAGTGTAAAAAAGTATAATATAAATCAACAAAACCGCAAATTACTGCTCTCAAAATACTCCTGCTCTCTCTCTAAAAAAACAACAACTCCGGGACGTGGATGCTAGTTCGTCAGAAAATACAACACATTCAACGCATGGGTGGGTGGAAATATTTATAATCTCCCTCTGTCAATCATCTGCACCTAGACTGCTTTCTATTGGCTGCGAGGCCTATGTCGCACTACGTTATACCGCGATTGGATAGTAACGCGGCTCGGCCAGGCCCCTAACAGCTTGCGTGCGTGGAAAGGGTTTATGGGCTTGCGCCTACGGCCCATAGCTCACGGCATGGTTGCGGCTATGGGCTTGGAATTTAATGGGGCTGTTAGTGAACTAAAATAGATTGGAATGAGACATTTCATATCAGTCAACCACCAGATCTTCTACTTTGGTCAAGAATCCTGCAGAAGAAATGGAGTAGCCCTCACAATTAATCAAAAGGTGGCCAAAGCAGTGCTCGGTTACAACCCAATAGGTGACAGAATGATTTCAATTCAAATTCAAGGCAAGCCATTAAACATCACAGTGATCCAAGTTTATGCTCCAACCAAGTCTATGCATATGGATGCTGAAAAAAGCTGAAGTTGTCCAGTGCTATGAAGATATTCAACACATTGAGATTGGAATGCTAAAGTAGGGAACCAAAGGACACCTGAAATAACTGGCAAAATTGCCCATTGAGTACAAAATAAGGCAGGTCAGAGATTAGTAGAATTCTGCCAAGATAATTCTATGGTTGTAAAAAACACCCTCTTCTAACAGCCTCCAAGACGACTCTATACATGGACATCACCAGATGGACAACATAAAAATCACATTGAATATAGTTTTTGTAGCCAAAGATGGAGGAGCTCTATACAGTCAGCAAAAACAAGACTTGGAGCTGACTGCGGCTCAGATCATGATCAAAGTTCAGAAAACTGAAGAAAAGAGGGAAAATCCTCATACCAAGCAGATATGAAATATATCATATCCTCTGTGAATATGCAGGGGAGGTAGATAATAAATTTAAGAGACTAGACATAGAAGATAGAATGCCTGAAGAACGTTGGACAGAAATTTGTGACATTCAGAAAACAGCAAAAGAAAGAAAACTAAGAAGGCAAACTGACTGTCTGATGAGGCTTTGAAAGTAGCATATTAAAGAAGAAAAGTGAAAGGTAATAGAGATAAGAAAAGATTGGTCCAACTGGATGCAGAATTCCAGTTATCGAACAATTGCACTCATTTCACATGTCAGCAAGGTAATGCTTAAGATCCTGCAAGCTTGGCTCTGAGAACTACCAGATGTACACGTCAGTCTTTGTAGAGGCAAAAGAGATCAAATTGCCAATATCCCCTAGATCATAAAGAGAACAAGAGAGTTCCAGAAAATGTTTCAAGTTCTTAAAGAGATGATGTATGTGTATGTATGTGGACCAGGAAGCCAAATGGGTCAAGATCGGGAAAGGAGTGCGACAAACAATGCTGTCAAAGACGGAATTAATATTGCTGAGAGAAATATCAACAACCTCAGATGATACTACTCTAATGGTTGAAAATGAGGAAGAATTAAGGGCCTATTGATAAGGGTGAATGAAGAGAGTGCAAAAGCTGGCCTGCTGCTCAACATTAAAAAAAAATAAAGATCATGGCAAACAGTCATCTCAGCTGCTGGCAAATAGATAGGGAAGAATTGGAGGAAGTGGAGCTCCAAGATCTTTTCACATGGTGACTGCAGCCATGAAATTAAAATATGTTTGCTAATGGGGAGGAAAGCTATGGTAAGTCTGGAAAAGCTATTATAATTAAAGATATATCGCTGTCAACAATGGTCTGCATAGTTACAACTATGTAGAAGGCTGAGAAGGCTGAGCTCCGCAGAATTGACGCACATGAACTGTGGTGTTGGAGAAGACTGCTTAGAGTCCCTTGGGCTGCAAGATGATCCAGGAAATCAAAACAAACTGTTCGCTGGAAGGTATGATCATGAGCTTAAAGCTCAAATATTTTGACCATATCATGAGACGGCAAGATTCCCTAGAGAATACTCTGGGGCTGGAAAAAGCTGAATGCACGTAAGGAAGGGGAAAACAGAGAGGCGGAGATGAATAGATTAGATAATGAACCAATGAACATGAGCTTGATGGAACTCAGAGGAGCAGTGGCTGACAAATGGGCTGGGTGTGCTGAGGTCCACGAAGTCACGGAGAGTTAGACACAACTGAATGACCAAACAAAAAAAAACATAAATTAAGTAATCCTTTACTTGTCCAAAGGTGAACAGTTAGATCTTGCACTCTTTCCATTTTTCATTTATTCTCCTTTTATAATCTTACATTTTTATCATTTGTGCTCTGTTTATCATCTTGTCATGTGTGCATATTTGTATTTGAATTTATTAATCATGTTCTGCCTTTTCTGTTCACTCCATCTCTCTGCTTTCTTCATCTCCCTCTTTGTTCTACTTTACCCCATTTTTACCATCTTGTGTCCACATTGTGTTTCATCTTGTGTCACAATACATTGAAACCAAAAGAATGTCATGCTAATATTTCATATAGTCATGGCATACTTCAAGACCAATGCGGTCAAATATTGGCTTTTGGTTATTTACATTTGATAATGGGCTAAATGTTTTTAGAAAGAAAAATAATACATTTTATATGTGCAACATATATATGCAAATGTTTTCTTTCTTCTCTTTCATGTCTGTAGCCTTCTCAGAAGGGTATCTCCGAATAAGTTAACTTTTCACTAGTCGTGTTGAAAGTACTGGTCATTTTAGCAGCCACATGCCCACTGGGCAGAAAACTTCTGTATTTAAAGGCAGGCTGCTTATATCAGACACACACATTACACTGAATCATTCTACACACATACAAACTTATTTAATTTAAAAATAAAACTTGTTTTCCACACCCCAGAGCTGCTTACATAGGCACAGTGAACCTACCAATAGAAACACTGCATTTGGGTATGATTTTGAACTATATACTAACCTTCAAGCCAGCAGCAGATCAAAGCAAAAATCTGAGCAGCAGTGTCTGGCTCCTCTTTAATTCCTTTACCCCATTGAAAGCAGGACTACACATCCCATGGTTCTTTGGTGCACATACTGGCTTTACAGATTGATACAATGTATTAACTGCCTGTGATTGGCTAAAACACATTATGAATTTTAATATTATGATAATATTAGCAGGGATCTGCAGGGGTGTTAACTGAAAATCATGCAAAACAATGTTTTCATACAGTACTGATTCTCCTCTATCAGGACACTTAAATATGCTTTAAAGGAGCACTGTACAATAATTAAAAAAAAAGAAACACATTGAAATCTGCCTAAGAACATGATTAAACAGGCAAAAATCCATAAAGCTAAATTGTAACTAGTAAAGAATAAAGTGTGATGCTTCTGCTGGACCCTGTAGATATCCATGAGAGTTTGGTGGAAGTGTGAATGTGAGAAGGGTGTTTCCATTTCCTGAGCACAGTTCTTGCATCTATTGAATTAATTAAATGTATAAACATCCAGCTTCTGGGTCTGAGAGGGGGAAGGTGTGTGGTGTCAATTTCCTTATTTTCCAATTATTTACTGACATCTTCCTGTTCCCACCTTCCCTCCCTCCACTGTTAGATATAGAAAACAGCCTCATGATCAAGCTCTCAGGAAGTGACATTATAAATAGAAAAAGTTTCCTGCACTTTTAAACAATATTAAAAAAATCAAATTTTCTCTAAAAAATGGTATTTATGTCCATTGCTTACACAGCTGCTTATGTTGTTGGTTTATTACAGTAGACTCTCTATTAAACGGCACCCATGGAGATTGGTAGTTTCATGTTGCTTGAGAGTTACATATAAAAAAAAGCCTAGATTAGCTGCACATAGGATGCTCTGCTAAGTATATATGTCAGTGAGGACTGTTCTAGCAGCAGCAGCTTTCACTCCTCACTTACACACAGGTTACGTTTGGCTGGAGGGTGCGGTGCTCAGTCACTTATGTCTGTCTGCATCCAGGTAAAACTGAATTGCAGAGACATACAGTGGATGCAATCTAGGTGCCTGTGAGCTTTTTGTGACTTGACAACCTGGCTCCTGGCATTTGCTGAGCCCTGTAAAATTACATTTTTATTTTAAGTACAGTATTCATTTTTTTTCTGGTTGCTTGAGTTCCAGTTAACTGAGAGCCTACTGTACATACATATCTCAAAAAAGTGCCTTTTTTCTTGAACTGTAGTGGTCCAGTAAGTATCCTCTTGATTCAGGGAGTTGATCAGTAGAATCTAAAATGGTAGATTCCGCAGAAACATAATTGCACAGAAAAGATAATATAGTAGAAGCTATATTATTGTTTTACATTCTAAAACATTTTGCATACTCTCTAGTGTAATTCTGCAAACGAATATATTTTAAATAAAGGTCACAGTTGTCCTTAAAGGTATATGCAAGTGAGCTGGGTTATTAGTGCATCTGATAGAGGAGAATTAGTAGTTTATGAAAAAAAAAATTGCATGAAAAAATAGCAAAATAAACATTTAAACAGTTACCCTAAAATTTGCTGAATTTCTTGCATTTGCAAATGTTTTTCTATCAATGTTGGCACCCCCTAAAAATCCCAGCTGAAAATAGCATATATAATACATTGTATCTTTTTGGCCTGGGGATTGTGCAGACAGCTTTCCTTTAGATTTCTGTAATGCCCAGAACAAGGTCTGTGTCCCTTCATTCACTGATTGTTTTATGTACATCCCAGGTGATACTTCCCCCAGCCTCAGTGACTTGCCCATGTAACCCCCCCCCCCCCCCCCCCCCCCCCCCAGTCCCAGTGATTTACCCCATCACCTCCCCCACCGTTTCCCCATTAACTCCCCAACCCCCAGTGAATTGCCCCTGTGATATCTCCCACCCCTGTGAATTGCACAATTACATCCCCAAGCCCCATTGAATTGCCCCTGTGATCTCTCCCAGCCCCAGTGAATTGCCCCATTAGCTCCCCCAGCCCCAGGAAATTGCATGGACTCACTAACACAGAGACACATGCACACAGACCAGAAACGCAAGCTCATTTATTTTACAGGTCATTGCAGGACCATAAATCAAGCATAAATGTTCATCTGTCTAGAAGACAATTTAGAATAGGAAGAAAAAGCCGAAATGTTTAGTTTCAGTACAATTATAACTTGTCAGAATTTATCAAGGAGAGGGTGTATGTCTAAAGAACAACCGTGTAACCACTCAAGCATTTTTACTTGACTTTCGATGTATGGTGGTCCTTTAAGGACCCAGTGTAATAGTAATTTCTGCTGGCTACATTCAGCATTGCTGATTGGCTGCATATCTGAGCATGCTCACATGGACTGGGAACACTTTTATAAAATCGTACCCTGAGGAGCTTAGCTCAATTCTGCGGGTGTAAGCAGCACCTGCAACAGTTTTTTGTTTTTTTCTTATGCAAAAATGTTTGCATTTTTTTCAAGCAAACATTTTTGCTAGGTGGGTTATGATGCTCCTCTGCAGGATTAGAGATGTCGCGAACAGTTCGCCCGTGGTCTATTCGCAGCGATTTTGGCATGTTCGCGTTCGGACGGCGAACACATGCGCTTTTGGGTTCGCCTCCCTTTTATTTATCATTGAGGAAACTTTGACCCTGCACCTCCCAGTCAGCAGACACATTCCAGCCAATCAGCAGCATACACTCCCTTCCAGGGTCTTCCATCTGAAGGACAGCATACATTTTAGAATCATTCTGAAGCTGCATTCGTTGTGAGAGGACAGATAGTGTAGCTGCTGGAGATTTAATAGGGAAATAGATAGCCAGGCTGTGTATTTAGCTTCCACTACAATTAATCTAATTTCAGTTGCCTGCCTGTGTCAGGCTCACAGCTTATATTGTGCTCAGTGAAATAAAACAACACTTTTTTGACTGTAATAGATTGAATAGCAATTGCCTGCCTACAGGCGTGTGTGTGTGAAGCCTATTGCATCTACTCTGACAACTTTTGCCAGTGCACAGTGACACTCATATCTGGTGGCACCTTTGATTGCACACGCAGTGCCCCAAATTTGAAGTAGGAGGTCCGACCAAGCATATTTTTCCATCTCCCTGTTCCAAAAATCAATGCCATATACACGTCCCCTAATAGTGGACGTAACAGGGATTAAACCGATAGGAATAGTACTACTTAACAGTACACACCTTATAATAACGCAGACAGAGGCAAAGCAGAGAGAGGAGTCTGAAGAAGAGGAGTCAGAGGAGGAAGGTGGCTTTGAGGAGGTGGAAGACCAAACACAGCAGGCGTCCCAGGGGGCTTGTTGTCACCTTTCGGGGACCCTTGGTGGCTGGGTGGAGGAAGAGACCTTCAATGACATCAGTGAGGAGAAGGAACGGGACATGGCTAGCTTGGTATTCAACCTTGTGCAAATGGGGAGTTTGCGGTTGTGCAAATGGACTGTTTGCGGTTGTTTGCGGTGTGTTAAACGGAGAGATTGGTCTGTTACTGTGAAGCGGGCCTAACCCTTACACTACCTGATTGATACAACATCATACCTGATGTTTTAAAGCATGTTATTCCAAACAATTTAGGAATGTTAGGTGATTTATGCCCTTTATGGCTTAAAACCAGACTCTGCATCAACTATGTAATTTTACGTGGGAGTTTTGCCATGGATCCCCCTCCGGCATGCCACAGTCCAGGTGTTAGTCCCCTTGAAACAACTTTCCCATCACTATTGTGGCCAGAAAGAGTCCCTGTGGGTTTTGAAATTCGCCTGCCCCTTGAAGTCTATGGCGGTTCGCCGGGTTCGCGAACATTTGATTGAAGTTCGCGTCCGATGTTCGCGAACCGAAAATTTGATGTTCGCGACATCACTATACAGGATGCATTCATAACCCACCTCACTATAATAAGCCTTTAAAGGTGATATTTTTTTCCTGCTAGTGAAGTGAGACATCCAATTCTTCTATAATTCTAGTGAGCAATCCTAGTTCTTCACAATTTAGTTAATATATATCATAAAATGATACATTTGCATTAAGCTCTCATTTAGAAAACATGACCTGTGCATGGATGACCTGGTCCGCACCGAGACCCCCAAACCTTTTTCCCCAATAACAGACACATAAACTGGAATGGGTATAATCAGGCCACAGCTTTATTAACATAACATGTAATACCAACCACGGGTAGCTGCACACCTACCCAAGGACGGAGCTCATCACAGCCCCAGAGGTCCCATGTAACCCCGTGCCCAATCGACCTCTGGCCTCGGCTTAAACCGGATACCTTACTCGCTAATGAACTCCGCCCTAAGGTGATGCGCCACCCCCGCTAAAGCTGTGACAATTGAACAACAGTGCATAATCCATAACAATAAACCACATCAGGGGAGGGAGGGAGGGAGCTTGCTAATCCCACTCTCAATAAACCCTAAGGGCGGGAAACTAGCCCCCTTTATGTCCTCACTAGCCACACCTCCATTCTAAACAGCCAATAGCTCCCCCTGGCACTTAGCCAGGTCAAAAGCCCCTAATACCTAGGCAGTCACCCGGGGCTCCCATTATAGCCAAATACATATATTTGAATCGAACCAGAAAATTGTTATTAATCTGAAATAGTGAATTATACTAAGTACAATATATAGCAGATATAATTTTGTTTCTAAAATGTTTATTCTGTTAAAAAGTGCAACATTTGAACTGTAAACTGACACCCACTTGGTACATCTGTATGTATTCATCATCTGAACAGTGGATTTTTGTGTATGACTAAATACAACGTCTGTTGATTTTTGCATTTGCTATATTAGTAGGAGTAATTGCTATTTCCAGGCATTAATTGCCTGTTTATTTCATGTATGGATCTGTAAGCCCCTTCTAAAGTCTATTTTTTTCTAACTTGAAGAGCTTCCCCTCAGGAAAACAAATTGCATGGTGAATCCAGAGCACGGTTGATGAAAGACTTTGAATTTGGTTTAAAATAATAGAAAAATAGCTACTTCAAATTACACTGAACAATGCTGCCTTTTTTGTGAATGCTGCCATTGTGACTGAGCATTGTACTACAAATCACACATTATATTTTAGGTTCCAATCAGCTTTAAAGGGTCTCCAATCAGTGGTTGTACCACGGCCTACTGCACAACGCTAGCATTTTATGTACAGTATTAAAGTACAGCTGATTTTTGTTTGCTACATTTCATTTAGCCTTTAAAGTTCGAATTAAATCATTTAAATTAGGTATTTGTATTTATTTTACCCTTTACTTATATTTTAAGGTAATAAGAATGTTTTCGGGATACATCCGCCTTATATAAAACTATATTCCTGTGTAACATTTGTCCAAAGAATTATCCTTGGTGGAATAGTCAATGTTTTGCCGATGGGACTTTTAGCGGCTTACTCTCTAGGCTACATTTATTAGCAATAATTTTACCATTAGTTTTCTATTATAATACAAATTGCAATGTTGATGGTGTAAATCATTAGTATGCATTTGCCGGATACATATTATACATGAATAAGAAGATGGAGCTACCGCAGATGCAGCAGGTGCAAAGCTCCATGGTCCATTACTGGCAGCTGCCTGGGATAAAGGGAATGGTTTATGTAAAAAAAAGGCAAATAGAAAGGAAACTTTTTTTACATGCTCTTTAAGGCTAAATTTGAGTGGGGTGACACAGTCCCTTTAACATTGCTCACAAGGCAGCTTTGTGACCAGGTTCAAGGTTATTTTTTGGGGGGATTGCACATGTAACTCTGTTACATAGTTAAAATTGGAAAAGGAAAATGTATTTTACATGTTTTAAGAGAATAACACTTTATAATATGCTGTTAAACTAAACAGAGTTATTTTACAACATATAACTGTAATATAAATCAGAAACATATGTGTGTTCCATGATGCCTTTGCAAATGCTTACTACAATTGGTGGAGCAACAAGCTCCACCTATCTTGCCTGATACTTCATTACAAACCTTTTTAATAAATATATTAGTTTTTTTAAATATATGTGCAGTTTACATGCTGCCTATGAGAACTTACTATTAAATTGAAAACCACATTTTATAGTTTAGTAGCGAATTGCCAGTCAAAAAATGGCGGCAATGAAATTGTAAGGTAGCTAATGCTGTTTGGTGTGTAATAATGAAATATATAATACATTAATAAATTAATATACTTTACCTATTTTGAAGCATTGTGTTGAAGAGCTGGCAATCTGCTTTGATGTTGCTGCAGCATTAGTGGTGTGGAGCTGCTGTGTAAGCGTGCTGAATGTGTGCAGTGTAATACTGTGCATGCGCGATACGAAACAGTTAGCGTAGTGGTGTACTTCTGCATTGGCGTAAAATGGCGGGTAATGTGTGGTATGCGTGTTAACGGAATATCCGTAGGTCATTTGTGGTGTTTTGCGAGTTTCTTGTGGTGTTTTGCGTGTTTAGAGTGCTGTAGCCTCGTTTTCGTTTTGTTAGGCGGCCATTTTTTCTCTCGCTTAGCGATTTTTTTTAGTGTTCAAACTCTTTTATTTTTAGTTTAATGAAGGTGTAAGTTGCTTTTTTGAGGTCCTGGATGCTTCCTCTTGCTGTAGGTAAGCTTTTTATGTATGTGCTGTGTGTATTTTTTAATGTTTGCGAGATGCGTCCGATTGTTGCGAGGTCGTAATGTGTGGTAACGTGTCTCGTCTGTTGTTTGCGTTGCGAGGTAAAGTTTGCGAGGGTCGTAGTTGGTGTGTCGTGTTGTTTGCGTGGTCGCGGTTTTTGTGTGGTTGTTTGCGTTTGAACGTAAATTTTGCGAGGGTCGCAGTTGCTGGCAAGGAGCGCCTTCGGCCCTCGCCCACAGCCCTCGCTACCCACTAGCATTAGCGACAACTCGTACGCTCACAACTATATATGTGATATAGCACAATAAAACATGAATATGGTAGTTTTAGCCTTTTAGAGATATAAGGACACTAGAGGGATAAAGCAAGTCATGGGATGTCATGTTGGCCTTAATGCCATTGTGTGTATAATGGGGATGGCAAGTAGTGAAACTCCATATTACAGCTTATTGCTGCTCTCTCTCCTTAGTGACATACTCTGAGAGTTAGTGGGAGTTCATAATGGCGTCTTTTCAACTTCTCTATATACCCTATTAGTTTTGATGATAAAGCCAAACATGTATGGATTAAAAACCCTAGGGTGATGATTATCAGCTCTCCTCCGATTTACTCCAGGAGCAGATGGGCCCATCCACTATTGGTCACTAAAATCGCTATAAATTAAGTTATCTCCTTTCCCTACAATGAATCATTCTTATTATTATACTAATGTACAGCTCAATAAACAAATGTGTGGCTCATTGTGTTTGATAAGGTTGGGAGAAAGGGCTCTACAACTCAGGATAGGTTATGCTTGTTCGTTTATGTGTTTGCAAAAACAGTATGCCACTAATTAGCACAACAAAGCAGCTAAATAGTATTCACTAACCACACATTTTCATTATAATGCTGCACAAATCAAACAAAGGTGAATATCTCGGCAATTATTGACTTTGAAAGAAATGGATAGTACAATATGTAGCCAGTTGTGCATGCAATTTAAGAAGAATGTAAAAAAGTAAGTGATTTTGGGGTGACAGAGTCCCTTTATTTTAAGGCTTTCATTAGGCTATATGCAAATTATACACTTAAAGGGCCATAATTTGCTTTAACACTATGCAACGTGATTGATGTTGCTAATGCTCTAATATTATCCACTACATTGCCAAATCTAATTGCTGTCACTTGACAAATAAGTCGGTTTGTTCCACTTTGCAAGAATTTTGCTGTACAGGTGTAAGGAGAAACTTCAGACTCAGATGAGGTTTCTTAAATTATCCCACAGCTGAAGTTGTCAAACAGAGGAGGGCACAAAGTTAATCACCCTTAGGCGGCTGTCCTGTAGGGGTGGGACGGTGCCACCAAGAATTATTGACATACAAAACAATGCACTTAGTTTGGCCAAATAGCTGGGGGGATCCCTTATCGTAAACAAGATGGAAGACTTTCAGAATCTTAACCTTTCTGAGCACAAAGATTAATTGTACTGCAGTCGGCTGAAATTAGGGCCAGACAAATTACACAAGCAAAAGTTGGAGATTGATGAAGCTTTATCGGCTTAAAAGGTTACTATGCAAGAATCTCAGGCCTACATAAATTTATTTTATTTGTTTCTTGCAGGGACATGTTTTTTTATAGTGAATGACTAGGCCTGGTTTGGCAACACCTTATATTATAAACAGACATATCAGCTTTGGAAAGCATTGTAAAATACCATCTCTCGAAAAAATATCAAACGTTATATCAGACAACTGACTGATATCAAGTCTATAAATTATACCATTGGTTACCAAACTACTTTTAATAGTTAATAGTTAAAACACACCTAAAAATAAGTTGTTCTTCTATACAGGAGTATATTTATAGATGTTATCTACAAAATGTTTAGCACCTCTTGAATTGGCTCTTGAGCATTTGACCCAATCAGACTGCACAGCTCATAACGCCATGTCTCAGTGACAAAAGGTGAGTGTGTGTTGTTTTTAATGGTGACTTCAGCCCTCCCCAAAGCTTGGAGTGGTTACTAGCAAACAAGGCAAGTTCCATGAGTTTTATGTACAGAGTAAATCTTCTCTATGATCTAGGTGTTGTAATTCATATAAAGCAATCTTACATATGGAGAACTTGCCCTTAAACAATCTTATTTAAAATGATGTGGAGTTTCTACCTGCCTTACCTGTATTAGTGTTATTTGTAAATCCTGGCCTGGATTGGAACAACTGCAATGTTGCGTAAAGATACAGATTTACATATGTGGGAGCCCCGGGTGACTGCCTGGGAACAGAGGGGCTTTTGACCTGGCTGTCTGCCAGGGAAGCGATTGGCTGCTGCATAAGTAGGAGTGGCTTGAGAGGACACTTATAGGGGGTAGTTCCCGCGGTTAGGGGTCACTGTGAGGGGAATTTATCAAGCTCACACATGGCGTCCCCTCTATTGGACCCACTGATGGCACAGCTCAAGGCCCAAGTAGCTGCACATGGCCTTGATTGGCTACAAGCCTTGGTGGCCAGCATACAGGAGGAAGCGCCACCAGGAAGGCAGGAGCAGGCTGATGCGAGAGCTGTGCTGGGGCAGAGTCGTCCGGTCCGGAGTACAAGGCCCCCAGAAAGGTTAAGCCCGTCTATGCAGACCCCCAAGAAGAAAGGAGGAAGCCAGCTGGTGAGGAAGAGGATCGGTAGTGCAGGACAGATGCCTGCTGTCAGGAGGTCCCTGAGGAAGCAGCAGAGCGGCAGCGGAACCCCCCCAAGGCGAGCAAAACGGGCAGAAGAGCATACTTACCATCCTCTGTCGCGACCCTCCTCTGCAGCGTCGGATCAAGCTCATCTGCTGGTGAGGCGGCGGGGACCGGCCGCGGCAGCAACGTCGGTGGAGCGGGTAGTACAAACAGCAGCAGAAGACCGGATCCCTGCGCGTAAGAAGTCCCGGCGCGGTAATGAAGACCTGATGGTAGACACGTCGGAAGGTGAGCAAGGGGTTGCTGAGGTGTCTGAAAGTAGGTCTGAATTAAAGGGGAAGAAAATAATGACGCGAGCAGCGTCAAAAGCAGTCAGAGGGGCAGCAGGAGCCAGGAAGCAAAGGGCAGCACAACGGGGGCCACGAGGAAGGGGCAGGAGCACACAGACCAGCCAAGATGAGGCTGCAGGGAGTCTAATAACGGGCCAGACAAGGGCACACAGCATAGAAAGAGGCACAGCAGAAAAAACAACAGAAAGTAAGAAGAGAACAGGAGTCCAGTACAGGGGGCAGCCAGAAACATGGCAAGAAGCAGAAGGAAGCCAGGAACAAAGGGAAGACAGGGGTGAAGAAGGCATGAGCCTGAATATAGAAGAAATAAGTGAGGAGGAACAAGAAGATAGTTTGCAGTTGGAAGGCCACATTAGTGACACAAGTCAGGAATTACAGCAGGAAGGATGGAGGGAGCCTGTTGCAGCAGTAGCTGCAAATTTTTGTCCAGTCTCTACATGTGGGGACCCGGGTGAAGGCACATCTAGCAGGAGCAGGTTACAGCCAAGGTATGGGGTAGAGAACATGCCGGTTGGTCTACAAGAAGAGAGGAGCCCGGGGGGCAATCAGCAGGAGGCCTTGCGGTCAAATACATCATCTTTACATTACATATATTCAGGTCCAAGGGCAGTAAGGCATACCGCAGGCGAGAGGCACTGGAACAGGAGTGGCAAGGAGAGATGGGAAAATGTATCTTATAATTACAGAAGCAGAAGATCTTTGTCACCGGCACGCAGGAATAGGTTCACGACCTCTCCGAAAGGAAGGTCTAGATCAAAGAAAAGGTCACCTTACCGGGCAGATCGACATGGTGAATATAACAGGGGGGAGAGGGATAGGCGCTCTCCTTCTTATCTTTGCAGGAGCACGGAAACAAGAGGATGTAAAGATCATAGACTGCCCTCTGGAGAGGACCGGAGGGTACAAGAGGCATCTAGAAAAGACTCATCAAGAAGCAGGAACAGAAGACTTCCCGCCACTAATCGGGAAAAGGAGCAGAGAGGAGCAGTCGGCGCATCAGGTTTCACAGCCTCAGCATCGGCAGCAGATATGAGGCATACTGGTGAGGCTTTACACAACACACAACACATGCAAAGTAGTCTAGTAACTTGTTTGTCTAATTTACGTAGCTTAATGGCTCAGCTAGAGGGAACTAAGCAGGCTGGGCCGGAGTTGGCATGGCTGGTTTCAGATAGGCCGGGGAGTAACTTACCCGTTAGTCAGGTAGTTCCTGGTTGTTGTAGTGGGGAGGGACAGGATGGTGCTAGGCTTCTGGAAGAGGCAAGGTTTGTGGGTTCGTCAGATGAGGTCCCACCCCGGGTAGTTGGGGTTGAGCCTGTTATCAGAGTTGCAGACACAGTGCGGAGTAAATCAGCCCTGTGTTCCATTGGCCCAATAGGGGAGCACGTGTCAAAAGAATTGAAGGAAAAAATTTGGAATCGGGAGTTTATAGAGATGTTTTCAGTACTTCCGTTGGACAGTTTCATAGAAATTAAGCCAGATGAGAAAAAAGAGGATGCTAAGAAAGAGGATGAGGAGCGTAAGCGTAGATATAGAAAGATCCCTAAGACATTCAGTAATTGGTTACAGGCCTATGTGATATTTGCTAGTATAGTGGGAGAAAAAAACCCTGAGTTGTGTTCGGCTCTTTTCTGTTATCTAGATGAAATCGAGGGGATTCATAGAACCTATGGAGGGCAGGCTTGGTGGGCTTATGATGAGAAATTTCGTCAGAAGCTAGCTGTTAGACCTTCTATGCAGTGGGATGACAGGGATATGGGCAGTTGGTTAAAAATTGTTACTCCTCTCCGCCCATCTTTTGTTTCAGGTCCCAAGTCGGTTGTGGTTAACCAAGCGAAAAAAGGGCTTTGTTTCGCTTTTAACGAAGGTTCATGCTCCTGGGGTTCAGCATGTAAATTCAAACATGAATGTTCGGAGTGTGGTAGTAGTCACCCGCTTTTTCGTTGCTTTAGGCGAGCAAAAACTCAAAAAACAGGGGATTCTGTTGCAAAAGGGGTGGAGCCCAGTGCGCCTGGAAAGGATGGAGTTTTGGCTAAGGTTATACGCCACTAGAGTTCTTAGCGCTGAGGACGCATTTTTTCTATGGGAAGGTTTTTCAGTAGGTTTTACTATTCCATCTTTGGCTGGGGCCGGTAGTAGGCATCCTGTTAATTTAAAGTCGGCTAGGGACAATCCAGATTTAGTATTTAGCATTCTTTTGGACGAGGTTGAAAAGGGTAGAATGGCTGGTCCATTTGATATGGTCCCGTTTAACAATCTAAGGATCTCTCCATTGGGGCTGGTTCCAAAAAAGGAGCCTGGTACTTTCAGGCTCATTCATCATTTGTCCTATCCCAAGGGCCACTCGGTAAATGACGGGATTGACCAAGAGCTGTCATCGGTCTCATATGCATCTGTAAAACAAGCAGTGAGGTTGGTTCGTCTTGCGGGCAGAGGGGCTTTGCTAGCTAAGGTAGATATCAAGTCGGCTTTTCGCTTGCTTCCCATTCACCCCGTTTCTCAGCAGTTGTTGGGTTGTTCTATTTTGGGGAAGTTTTTTGTAGATTTGTGTTTGCCTATGGGATGCAGCATTTCTTGTTCCTTTTTTGAAAAATTTAGTACGTTTTTACATTGGGTTCTTTGTATTAAGACTGGGTTACATTCGGTTGTTCATTATCTTGACGATTTCTTGTTCGTGGGTTCGGCAGATTCAGCAGATTGTCTTAGTTTAATGCAGGGCTTCAAAGATTTAGCAGAGGAGTTTGGCATTCCGCTGGCCGTTGATAAGTCAGAAGGGCCTTGCCAAGTTTTGAGTTTCTTAGGTATTGAAGTTGACACAATGCGCATGGAATGTAGGCTTCCGCTGGATAAGGTAGTGGATCTTTGTAACACCGTAGGTAAGGTTTTGTTGGCAAAGAAGGTTACTTTAAGGGTTATGCAGTCGTTACTGGGTAAGCTTAATTTTGCTTGCCGTATAATTCCCATGGGGAGGATTTTTTCCAGAAGGCTGTCTTTAGTTACCGGGGGAGGGTGCCTTCCGCATCATCACTTAAGAGTCTCGGCGGAGCACAAAGAGGACCTACGCATTTGGTACGCTTTTTTAAAAAACTTTAATGGCAGGAGCATGATTTTAACAGAACCAACTGGTAATGAAGTTCTGCAATTATTCACGGATGCGGCAGGTTCCCAGGGTTTTGGGGCTTATTTTAGAGGTCATTGGTGTGCGCAGGCTTGGCCAGCTGGGTGGCATGAACAGGGTTGGACTAGGAACTTAACCTTATTGGAATTGTTCCCTATAGTGGTAGCATTGTGGCTCTGGGGAGACATGTTGAGACATCACCATGTGGTTTTTCATACAGATAATATGAGTGTAGTACAGGCAATTAACTCTACTACTGCCTCTTCGCCTCCAGTAGTTAGGCTGCTGAGGCAATTGGTATTAAAATGTCTTCAGTTGAACATTATGGTTAGGGCCTCACACATCGCAGGGGTTAAGAATGTGGTGGCGGACGCTTTGTCCAGATTCGAGTGGGACAAGTTTCGAAGTCTGGCGCCTTTAGCTAGGGTAGAACCTACAGTATTTGATGAAGACTTGTGGAACTTGTGTTTATGAACCAATATCAATAGGCTCCAGGGTACTGCACAATGTAGTAGGTAGATTCGTTTGGGTTTTCTTTTTATATGTTTATCTGCAGGACTTATAATTTCTTGTTTCATTGCAGGGACTCCTTTGCAGCTATGGATTGTGGGGCATTCCTTCATATATTGGGCCAGAAGGGCAGCAGCTATCACAGATCGGGGCCGCCAGTTGGGTTTCCCTGAGGAAGCCTTGTTAATAAAATGGTTTGGCATTAGGGGCATGAGATGGGAGCAGGTTTTAGAGAAGGTAGTTGGGTGGGCCAGATTTTCCTCGCCCCCAGACATATTGCTCATACATGCGGGGGGTAACGACTTGGGTTATATGGCTATGAAGGAGTTAATCAGGAAGATGAAGAGGGATTTTGCTAGATTCAGGGAATTGTTTCCGGATTTATATATCATCTGGTCCCAGATTACACCCAGGCTAAAATGGAGGGGGGCTAAGGACCCAGTTAAATTGAATAAAGCTAGGCTCAGAATAAATAAGATTATGTCTTCATATGTTCTGAAAGTTGGGGGTCATGTCATTAGGCATCTGGATTTTGAAACCCCGGGGGCACATGTTTTTTACTCGTGGGATGGTGTTCACCTTAACGGGATTGGCACGTCTCTTTTTATTTACACGTTAAAGGAGGGTATTGTTCAGGCCATGGTTAGTTTTGGCGGTGCTGAGCCCGGTGGGCTTGCGGGTGGCGGGGGTGCGGCATCACCTTAGGGCGGAGCTTATTAGCGGGTAAGGTATACGGTTTATGCCGAAGCCAGAGGTCGATTGGGCACGGGGTTCCATGGGACCTCTGGGGCTGTGAGGAGCTCCGTCCTTGGGAAGGTGTGCAGCTTCCCGTGGTTTGTTTCACATGTTATGTTAATAAAGCTGTGGCCTGATTTTACCCATTCCAGTTTATGTGTCTGTTATTGGGATCTTTGGTTGGGGGGTGGGTTTTTGGAGCGTACCAGGTCAGCTTGCACAGGTCATGGGAGCCCCGGGTGACTGCCTGGGAACAGAGGGGCTTTTGACCTGGCTGTCTGCCAGGGAAGCGATTGGCTGCTGCATAAGTAGGAGTGGCTTGAGAGGACACTTATAGGGGGTAGTTCCCGCGGTTAGGGGTCACTGTGAGGGGAATTTATCAAGCTCCCTCCCTCCCTCCCCTGTGAGAGTTTGTTTCTGGTCATGTATTTATGTATTGTTGTTCATTTGTCACAGCTGTGGGCGGGGGTGCGGCATCACCTTAGGGCGGAGCTTATTAGCGGGTAAGGTATACGGTTTATGCCGAGGCCAGAGGTCGATTGGGCACGGGGTTCCATGGGACCTCTGGGGCTGTGAGGAGCTCCGTCCTTGGGAAGGTGTGCAGCTTCCCGTGGTTTGTTTCACATGTTATGTTAATAAAGCTGTGGCCTGATTTTACCCATTCCAGTTTATGTGTCTGTTATTGGGATCTTTGGTTGGGGGGTGGGTTTTTGGAGCGTACCAGGTCAGCTTGCACAGGTCATGGCACCTAGGTAGAAACTTCTTAGCTGCTCCTGGGTGTACAAGCACAGGAAAGTAATGAAGTTTAAATGTAAGAAAGTGTAGTACATGTACATATGGATAGAACATATGTAAAGAAATCTCTAAAAGTGCCCTCTCTCTAATTGAAAAGGAAACAGTGGTCTGGAAAAGGGAGAATGTGGATATTCAAATAAACACAGGCATGAATAAGACACCATTACATATAAGGCAGCCCCTGGAGACAGCATGGGAAAATGGGCATTTGACCAGCCATAGCGCAGAGAAGTGATTGGGTTGTTTAGATTTAGGGGAGGCGTTAGGAGGTGATAAAAGGGGGTGGTTGTCACTCAACAATTAGGAGAGCAGTCAAAGCATAACTCCCTCCCGATTGGTTGTTTTGTATGGTTTGTCACTGCTTTGGGCAGCGGCGCTGCATCACCTTAGGTTGGAGCTCATTATATTGTACGGTATCCAGTGTTGGTTGGTTCCAGAGGTCTATTGGGCACAGGGTTCTACTGGGCCTTTGGGTGGGGTTGAGCAGAGGTTGAGCGATACTTTCTTATTAGAAGAAAGTATCAGCAAAAACATACAGTTTGTGGGTTTGGATGGTTATATGACCTGCATATCCAATCAAATCATATCATAGTCACATAGGCTTTGTCAACAGACAACACCCATTTAATCACATGATGTCATTCAGTCAAGTCATATGACTTGCATATCCAATGAAATTATCTTATAGCCACATATTTAATCACATGATGTTATTCAGACAATCTCAAACTACCTTGTGTTTAGATGTTTGATTGGATAATCAAACTATAAAAAGCCTCAAACACTGGAAGGGCAACTCACTCTTGAGAAAGGTTCATTTGAAACACATTGAGTAATAGCGAGTCCTCCAATGTAGGGATTACCCTATTTAGCTTAGTTTGCTCTAGCTCCTATAGTTGAGATTTATACCCAGAAGAGACCTTAGTGAATCCCAAAGATATAAAAACAAACACAGAGAAACATCTGTATATAGGGGCACTCTTCCAAATACTTTGATTAGTTGCTATATTCTGAGACAAGAAGATACTACTCTAACTATAATAATGTCATATTGGAGAAGAAATATACTCAATAATGTAACTGGATGTTAATATCCAGTTCCCTATATGAATAGTTATCTTATGTTACTCTAAACAACTCAATACGACAATATATAAGAAAGTTTCACTAGAGCAAATATCCCAAAGCAAAAAATCTAGGAAAAGTTATCCAAATCAATAAATTTTGAATGGAACTTGTACATTTTATTTTTTAACTCATGAGGTACTAGTAAAAGGTGGTAGTAATCTCTTTAAAGGGTTTCACAGTTCCCTGGTTATTTAATCTTAAGTATATTTTTAATATTAATTTCCATGTGAGTTGTCTTATGTGCTATAAAAGATTTTAGTGATACCAATAAAAGTTACATTTTAATAAAATATAAAAGTGTATGATAAACTGCGATTCTTGTAAAAGTTATTTTTCTTTTTTGTGTTTACACATTGTTAAAAATCGCAGATCTTCAGTACGAATATTCAGATAACTATTTAAATTGATAGAAGGATTTTTTCCTCTAAAATAATTATATATATATATAATGAATTCTGTGCATCAGTAGCTTTGTTCATATAAAAACATACAGTTGTAATATTTGTTGTTACAAGTATAGGAATTGTCATAGAAAGTTTAATACATAAGATTATATATCATAAAAATTGTTATTATTTGATACATTTGCCTGTAAAGATTAAAATAAGCTATAATAAAAATATATATATATATATATATTTTCATTTTTTCACTGTCCTTGTTTGCAAGCCAAGCTTATTTGTCAATTTTTAACTGCACCTCCATTTCCATGCCTCCAAGCTATGTTATAGTATTTGGGTGAATTTCATCAATGCATTGAGAGCTATTTATGTAAATGTATGTACGGTATATCAGATAATGGATATTGAGAAAAGTTCTTAAGATGTAATACTCCTTGTAATACACATAATTTTGGTTTGATTGTTATGATTGTTGTTTGATTGTTAAGGTGTAATCCTAGTTGACCATTCTGGGTACCCATACATAACAAGGAGCAAAGCATGCTTTGTTGTTGTGGAAAGCCAATTAGTGAGCTAATTATGGTGCTTTCGGGACCTGAGGAAAGAAGAGAGCTTGGGGTTAGGCGGCAGTGCCCTATTTGTTTTACTATAGTGCAGTACATTGCAAGCCTGACACTTCATACCCACATTCACCCCCACCCAAAGAACATGCCCTAAGACCCTGGTTAGAGAAAGCATTGGCTCCGTGTTAAATATAATTAAACTGAAATTCACATATATTGTTATGTAATCGAGGTGCCCCTTTCAGGGTGGCGCCCCTAGGCAGCTGCTTTGTGCACCTATGTAAAGCAATCATTCCAGCTTTAAAAAGAGCCTTTATTTATTACCATAGGTATCAGATCATTGTCACCTCTCTAGCCACAAAAACAAAACCCTCTCATCTCAGTGAAAATAACTATGTTGTTGAAAGTCCTTACACTATAAAATTCCCTCCCAAAAATAATATTTTAAAAGATCTGTAAAAGAGTGTAATTCTTCCCCAGTTTGAGATATCTGAGGAACAATAGGAATGTATTTCCTAGGGTAGTTTATAAGAACACAATGAACTGTCTGACACATTTTACACTATTGTTACACATAATGCATATGGCTGTTCCTTGTACTGTTATGCCGTCCATATGTTAAAATAGTTTATGTTTAACATTGTTAATTGAAGCTAAATTAGTTTTTATTATTTACCATTGTCTGAATTCAGACAAGTCTATCTGTTTCTTCCCAACATCCTGTACCAACCAATGTGTTATTTGATCTCTGACCTTGATTATTAAAGAGACAGTATCCATCAGTGCTACGATAGAACATTATATTGCATTAAACAATCTGTATAGTATGAAGGAAAGAAAAATAAGCTAGCTATTTATTACTTAAAAATTCAATGAAACACATACACCTAAGAACAGATATCCCTAGGGGATGGCACAGTCTCTCACATTTTAGCTCAGTTGTACTATCATAATATCGAGTTGTCCTGTAGCCCCTGGGTTTTCCCCTAAGGACAGACCAGCACAAAATGCTAGGCATTTCCCACCTCCTCAGGAGAAACAGCAAAACCCCACATATATGTTTCATTTTCTTGACTTTGATCATTGAGATGCTGCTAATCTCCCTACACACAATGAACAAGGGGTCCATGTCTGCATTACCCTATAAACCATAGGGAGTCTGGGGTAACAAGGATCCATTAGAGGATTTCCAGTCCAATTTATACTGTATTCTACCCCTATGTCACTGAAACCATAATCAAACCAGGGCTTTCATTATGACTATGACCCGATTCTCTGCAGGCTACTACAAAAGTGACACCACGTAGATAAAAGACTATGGGCTGATGGGAATAATCAAAGACAGCTTTATTATGCAAATGAGACGCTCCTAAATACTAATTCCCAACTTTGTTCCCCAAGGTCATCACTCAGTAAGGTTCACTTCCCCATACTTATCAGGCACACTGAGCAACACATTAGAATATTGAGACACACATTAGCTTAAAGAGACACATTAATAATGCAAAGTATACCAGGAATGATTTACTGTAGAGACCTAGACTAGTACACTGTTTTGGGGGGATTTGAGGAAACATTGTCCTCACTAACCCTACTGTAACACTAACAACAGGAGCTAGATCTTTTAATCAGGCACTGATCTTCAAGAAACTTCCTATTCATAAACTTCTAAGCCTCCAGTTGAGTTGCTTGTCTACATCCCTTATGAGGTTGTCAAAAGGTGGAAGCAACTATGTCTGGGATGCAGTCCTTAAGCACAAGCTTGTGCCAAGGTAAACACATCAAGTCTACAGCCAATGAGAAGCTACTGATCCTGTATGTGACCTGTTAGGAATGCCTCCCAATCAGAGTTGCTCCCACCCCTTAATGACCTCATAAGGGTGGAGACAAGCAGGTCAGCTGCAGATTTAGAAGTCGATGTTGTTGCTATTCTAAATCAATGTATATAAATCTAAATCATGTTGTTAGGGCACTACAGTGGTTCTTGTAGCATTGTTGAACAATGCATTTTAATTACTAAAACAATCTTAGAGAGAAAGGGCGAACAAAAATATGTTATTCATTTATACAAATTAAATCTAGATACCAATTAGAAACAAAACATAATAATAAGCAGAATCTCACAATTTCACAAAAAATATCAGCAACTGTATTTTGATATATAATTCTGAATCCAGGCTCTGGAGAAACTGACTGTGAGCATTTTAATACCACTTCTTCTGCATAACATTTTGATTACCAGCCACTTATATATTTTTTATTTTGCATGCTTTTATAAAAAATGAAATACATACTTTTTTTAAATCACTTTGAAAATGTAGCTAGGTCCCCTCTGCACAAACAACCAGGTTTAGTTGTTTCCCAGTCATACCTTGTGACTTTGTATAATAAAACAAATATTTGAGTAAAATACAGGCTGTTTATCTGTTTGGTTCCTAGACATCTATGCAATTTTGTTGCACAAATGTTGAAAAAGGTCCTTTTGAAAACACAAAGCAAACTTGTTTGATGCTATCGATTTCTTTCAGACAATAAAAATGGGGTTAGTTTAAAGAGGACAGATATTCTCTAGTGAGCACATTACATTACCATTTTGGGGTGCATATTAATGGGTAGGGATACTGTAACTTAAATGAAGTCATGACCCGTTATCATACCTTTCTCTGTCCCAGAGGGAGAGTTAAATTGATGAAAAAATATTAGGCTGCATTGTCAGAATTTTATGTAATATATACATTATGCTACACAGTGCAGTCATATTATTATGACCACCAGCTTGAATCCCGAATATCCACTGTGTGCAGCACGGACAACAGCTATACGGCTTGATAGTGACTCAATAAGATGCTGACAGGTTGATAAGGCTATCTTGGAGCTATGCAGGCTGCAGTGCATCTGACAGCAGCTGAAGAGTGCATGGTGGAGGATGCATTCTGCGAACATGGTGATTGATGTGGTCCAACAGATGCTCGATGGGGTTCAAGTCCAGGGATTTTGGAGGCCAGGGAAGTACTTGGATGCCTTTGTCGTGCTCTTCCAGCCACTCCTGGACAATGCTGGCTATATGACATGTTGCATTGTCCTGCTGGAAGATCCGCTCCAGGGAAGACAGTCAACATGTATGGGTGTACTTGATCTGCAAGGATAGATAAATAACTCAATTGGTTGAGAGTGCTTTGCAGAGAGGCATGACCTGTGAAAGGCCCAGTGGGTATGTCCGTATGACCCTTTGGGCATAACTTGCTCCCTGAATAATTTGTTAGGCACAAACACTTCCTAAACCCTCTAATTAAATAATTAGACACAACCACTTTTGGGGGGAATACTGGCCACAGCGTTTATTGGTAAACCCAAATTCACATAATACCAATACCATTTATTTAAATATACATAAAGAGAGGGGAGGAGCCTGACGACCGAGACAGTACACTCTGCGCCCTGACCCTCGTCCAGGGCCTACCGTGATGGAGCATCTGTACCCCCGTAGGGTAGGATCACCCCCACTTTATCACTGTCCCGGCAACTCCCCTCACCCCCACCACGCTGTGACAACAACAAATACAGACACATCATAAATCAAACTGAAAATGAAAGCATATCCCAACTGTTAATGACGTAGACAGATTAAACTAAAATACTTGACTGATTACTTTATTTTTTCTTTTTAACACATACTTTCCAATTTTTTATACCTAACACATGATTTTACATTTGCAATAGATTAACACCTATGCTCCCAATGTTAGGGATGGGTGGGTGGGATCTAATTTCTTGGCTAGCTGGGGGCATAATGGCAAAATTGGCGCCAATCCCATAGGTGGCTCTGCCCCCAGCTAGCCACTCCTTCTCTCCCATCCTCCCGGGCCTGCAAAGGTCACGTGGCCCTCTGACCGAACCCAGTGCCTGAGTAGGTCTCCAGCCCGTCATGAATGGACCCAGACATTGCCAAGAAAACTTTCCCGAGACCATAACGCTGCCACCACCAGCTTGTGTTCTTCCAACAATGGTTGCAGAGTGTATGTTCTTTGAGGTTTCACGCCTGACACGACAATGTCCGTCCAGTCAATGGAGCATAAAATGTGACTCATCATAGGAGGGAACCCTTTGCCAATCATAGGAGGTCCAATTTTGGTACTGTTGTGCAAAATGAAGCCGTCAGTAATGATGAACCCTTGTTAGCATGGGTACAGTGATCAGCCATTTGCTTTGGAGCCCCATACGCAACAGAGTTTGCTGTACTGTCATTTTAGACGCACGTCTGGTAGCCCCCGGGTTCTTGTGGACAGTGAGTTGCTCAACTGTAACCTGTCAGTTGGCCTTCACACACCTTCACAGCCGACGTTCACCTCTGACATCAATTTTGACACTGTTTATTCGCAATGATGCTGTTTGTCCAGCTATGGTACACTTTGACCACAGCAGCACACAAACAGTTCACAGACTGCACTGTTTCAGAAATACTGCTACTCTTGGCCTGAAAGCCAATGACCATCCCCTTTTCGAAGTCCAATAAATTATATGTTTTACCCATGACAGAAATGGTTGATATGTTTGCAGAAAGCCTACATGTCACCTTATAGCCGGCTCACTACACGTACCGTATATCATTGACTACGCGCTGCTGATGTCAAAAGTAGGCAGTGGTCATAATAATCTGACTCGACCCTGCATGTGCACAGTGCTCCATACAGACATATATTCTGCAGACTATCCACTCCAGGCTTCTATCTTTCTCCTAGAGTTGGAGAGAAAACAACAGAAGAAACCAGGCTGGAAACCAGGGTTTTGCTCTTAAATGTGGGGTTATTTATTTTTCGAAAGAGGGACCTTTGGGAGTTAAGAGATACAGGGAGATTTCCCCTGACAAAAGAAGGACGATTAGGAGGTATGCTTTATAAGTTGCATCTAGCAGTATGAAAACCCTATTAGCCCAATTACACAAATTTATTCATTATTACTATTTTTTAATTTCCATCTGTTTGCTCCAATTTTGAATAACACAACTTGATAAAGAGCAAACGTTTTTAGAAAGTAAATATAAATAAACATAAAATTAGCATTTTTCACTTTTATTTGCAATTATACAATTATTTACTGCAGGCTTCTTTTTTCAATACAAGGCTGCTTCTGGTAGCTTCTGTCTCAATAGAGTCTATTCTTGTAAACTAACAACCAATCTATTATACCTAATGAGAACACTGGCAGTTATAGATTTCATATTCACATTGCATTTCCTGTTTATTTGAAGTTTCCTCCCACCGTAGGAAGTAGATCAATGGAAACTAAAATAGTAAACTCCACAGTAACATAATTCCCTATAAAATAAATTAAAAAAGTAATACATTTGTGGCTATATTGTTTGTTGTTTTTTACATTCTAAAAACATAGGTTTCCATGAGACACAGAGGGGGGGGGGGGGGAGACAAAGCGGGAGAGGGGGGGAAGAGGCACAGAGGGAGGGGGGAAGAGGCACAGAGGGAGGGGGGAGAGACACAGAGGGGGGAGATGCACAGAGGGAGAGGAGGGAAGAGAGACACGGGGGGAGAGACACGGAGAGGGGGGGAGAGACACAGAGGGAGAGGGAGGAAAGAAACACAGAGGGAGAGGGGGGGAAGAGACACAGAGGGAGAGGGGGAGAAAGAGACACAGGGGAGGGGGAAGGAGATGCATGGAAGGGAGAGGGGGGAAAGTGAAACGGAGGAAGGGGGGGAGAGACAGGGGGAGAGGGGGGAAAAAAGACATGGGGGAGAGGGGGGAAAGAGATATAGGGAGAGGGGGGAAAGAGACACGGGGGGAGTGGGGGGAAATAGTGCCTTCAGTGCTCATCACGAGGCCTGTAAAGTAGAGGGGGAGAGGCTCCCATTGTGTGGCAAACAGCATTGCAAAGGCTGCATGTATTATTGCCATTATTTTTGATGGGCAAGTCGCTAGTTTAATAATATATTTTAGTATTAGAAAGATGGGACTATATAAATAGGTGTTTATTTTGCCTTTAAATATTATATATTTGTAGACAATGCATTGGAGCATTTGGTCCTAGGCAGTGTGGTTTTGTGACATGTATTAACCCCTTAAGTACTGTGTTGTGTTTTACCCTGGATGTTGTATAATGAAACAGGCATAATAATAACACATCATATTTCTAATTACACATATGTTGATATCGGATTGTTAAGTGTAAAATAATGTTAACATTTTATAATTTTGTTGGTGTTTTTGGTGCTATACTGTCACTTTAACTGCTGCAGCGGGAAACAGCAAGGGTTTTAAAACCACTTCCGAGTGGTCTTTGGTACATATAACATGTTCTTCTGTTTATAGCAGTTAGGGGACTGCCCTAATATGCGAGTGATCCGTAAAATCTTATTGGCATAGGGTAATGGGGGAATGTCTCCTGGAATAAATGTATTATCTGGCCGAAAATCAATGTAAAGGAGTGATGTCAGTTCTAGCTTGCTGCGGTCACTCGTAGCAGTTCTATTGCAAGTTTTACTTGAGGGGTGAACAATATAGCTAGGTAGGAAGTGTTGTGCTTCTACGGCACTCGTAATTGCTTTTGCCAGAATTATCATAGGGCCCATATTGCCTAATGTCCAGTGTAGCTTTTCAAAAGATAATATTTTAAATGTATCACTTCAGAGGTACCTTAATTATAGGCATTTTTAGGTACTGCTTCTAAAGCATTTGAAGCCCTCCCACAAGCAGCTGCATATATAATGGTGAGGCCACACAGCCAATTAACTTCTTTATGTGGCCTGTCAGTCAGTTGAATTAAGCTGTACTAAGTCAGACTTCAAAAGAGGCACATAGCATCAGTATCCACCAATCAGAACAGTCTTTGTGCCTCTCCCCAGTTTAAGGGTGTAATACGTAGTCAGTTTCTGTGATGGATGTTGTCCCAGCTCTACAGAAGAGAATGCTCTGCCCTACTGAGAAAGTGACTTGTGCAATTCTCTGAACATGTGCAGCAGTAGTTCCCATGACTGCCAATGCAGAGCCATTAGTGTCTTGCCAATTCTTACAGTTTATACTTGTCTGCTTGTTTTTTTCTATAGGAAACTATTTTAGTGGAGTTGATCCATTTCAATGGCTAAATAAATCTAATTGCAGTCATGTGACACATTATTTTAAGCAAAAATCACTTTTTCTGCTACTAACATTATCAATGGTAATTAAATAACTTTTGTGTGGGGGTAATAAGTTGAAAGAGCATGCACAGTTGGCATAAATAGAAATAATAACAGATGCTTTACCAAATCAATTACTGTGATGATGCTGATTTAATCAACTGGGCATGCTCCGTGAATGCTAATTAATCATCTTAGATAAAGTTATGATTAAAACACCTAACTTTAAAGTTCATTTATTTTTATCACACAATTTATTTAACAACAAAAAAAGCAAGTATATTTATTAAGATGCCTATTTTTCGGTTATAACCAGAACTTTTTATGGAAAGGTTGCTGTAATAATTGTTCTTTTGAAGAATTAAAACTAAGGAAGGACGATGAACCAAATAATAATGTTTTCTGAATGTTATATATTTTTTGTCTCTTAATAAAAACTGGATGTAGTCTGGTGTGTATGTATGTGCTGAGAGGAACTGCCCCCTGTAGCGACCTGAAGGAGTATACCTGCCAATGTGTGTGTCAGGTGATGATCCTGTGAGCTGCCTCTGGGGTACAACTGAACTCCATGTACACATGCAGCGCAGCACCACTGGGACATCCTGCACAGGGTATTTAACCAGTGAGTGCCTGAGGGGATTTACAAGGGTATGGCCTACAGATAGCATTAAACTGTATGGGAAAGGAAAAGTGGAGCAGGTTTACATTTTTTAGCATTTAGCGTGTTTATATGTATATACATAAGCTTTCCAGAGAAGGGGCCTCAACGCTGATTTGCA
Organism: Discoglossus pictus; assembly: GCA_027410445.1. Taxonomy (NCBI): domain Eukaryota; kingdom Metazoa; phylum Chordata; class Amphibia; order Anura; family Alytidae; genus Discoglossus; species Discoglossus pictus. Next base: position 218,651,171 of record CM050164.1, on the reverse strand, counting down.
TTTATTATTATTTATATGCATACATATTATCTATATATATATATATATATATATATATATATATATATAAGCACAGGCGCTCAATCATTTGTATTTACAAGATAATTTTGTTTACTGCAAACGTATGCAGCACATACAAAACCATATACATATGTGTATATACATAGAAACATAGGGCCTCATTCAATTGAGAAATTGTAACTTATGGGAGCCAGTAATGTAGCAAATATTTTCCCACCGGTAAATGTCAAATGTAGAAGAAAATCCTACTGGTACCAGATAGGATTCGCAAGGGGGTTTAACCCCTGTTCGTAGCACTATAAATGCAATTAAAAAATCAATACTGCGCTTTTGAAGGCAGGGAAAGTGATGAAAGACATTAGAATTAATTGCATTAATTGTCTCAAGCTCGTAAATCTGCAATCAAAAAAAAATTGTTGTTATGTGTCATTTCGGTGTTATATCAATCTCGGTAATCAATGAGTTAATACAAATCAGGCCATCCACATGGACTAGAACATTTCCTTCATTCATTTTTATTATTTTGTACATTGCCGGATTGCGAGTCCGATTGCATATCGACCCTTAAATGCTAATTGATTGACATGTAACCTCCATGTTTTACTGATGTGCATAACATCAACTTGATTACATATAGTAATAAAATTAAATGGTATTTTCTTTTATTAATACTTGTTATAAACAACGCAGCTTAAAAAAACTGAAATCTTACTTCAGTCTAAAGTGGAAACCAACTCAGATAGGGACAGATCTTTTAGTCTTCAATGGGATGCCGCCAACCAGAAAGCAACAGTTATCGTGAAGCTCCCACCCTGTCAGGTAGGCACACTTAGGGCCTCATTTAATTAACGGTCGTAGGAGATGCGTGGCCGTAAGGACCGGCCGCAGGCTATTTGCCTATTTTATTCCCTTGCGGCCGAGGACTCCAGCAGGCTTGTGGACGGCGCCATGTTATACCTTGCGGCCGCCCGCGCAGCAGGAAAGCCTTTGATCTTACACGGCCACAAGAGTTTCGGCCGCAAGAAAGCCCAGGTCGCTATTCAAATGCGACTTGAACCCTTTTGTCAAGGCCGTAATTAGCTAAAACCGAGCCGCAGCTTGCTTACACCAAAAAGGTCCCTCAAGGCTCTTACTTACAAATCCGAGCACCAATTAAGCACATAAAAAAGCCATCCTGTACTTTGATGAGACGGGAAAATGATTGTAGGTGTTAGAATTCATAGCACAACATTCTCCTACACTCAAATCTGCAAATCATTTTTATTGTAATTCATGTCCAATTTCCGTGTCCAGAGTCCCACGGGCTTGGAGCACAAAAGACCCGCAAAGGCTGCGGGATTAGTCTCCGTCAACTCCGTAAATGGTTAAAATAGAGCCACAGGTTGTAAAGGGCTTACTTACAAATCGTAGCACTAATTAAGCAAATAGAAAATCCATCCTGTACTATTATTAAAAGTGAAAGTGATGTTTGGTCTTAGAATTAATAGCTCATCATTCCCCTACTCTCAAATCTGCAAATAAAGCAATTTAATTTCATGTTCAATCTTCGTGTTCTATCTATCATGCAAGTCCCACGGGCTTGTAGGTCAATCACCCTTCAAGCCCAAACAGGCGTGAATAACGAGCTACGGGCTTGGTCATTGAAGTCCGTGGGACTTGGACGGATTTTAAATCTAAAATCAAAGATTATAATTTGGCGATGTGCAAGCTTGAGAATGTTTTGCTATTAATCCTCATGCCCCCCCCCCCCATTATGTTCCCCATCATTTACAGTGCTTTGCAGTGCTGGATTGAATATATTTTGGCTTCTACAATGCTTTGAGTTTGCGGCCTTCAACCTCCAAACCTGTACAGGTTTTAACAAGGACGAGCCCGCCGGACTTGGGACGGAAAATAAATCAGGAATGAAATATTGGATTTGGGCGATGTGCAAGCTTGAGAGGGTGTTGCTATTAATCCTCATGTCCCCCATTATGATGGCTAGCATTTACAGAGCTTTACCGTGCTATCTTGAATTTATATTTGCATTTACAGTTTTCCGACTTTGCAGCCTTAAAACAAGATTTACGGGTGCGCAGGAAACGCTTGCGTCCGATTGCATGATTTGCAGATGCCTGTAAGGGGGACCTCCTTGCGGCGCCGTCCATTTGAATAGCAGGGTAGCAGGAATCGCAGCATTGTGGCCATTTTACGGATGTTGATTGAATGAGGCCCTTAGACAATAACAGCCTTATTAAATGTGCGATTTGGGCAATTGAATAGGGCTCTATATAAGCACATAGCATATTTATTTTACAGAAGTTTTTAGTTAGTTAGCTTCTATCCAAAAGCAAGGTCTTTACTATCTAAAAACTTCTGTAAAAAAAATGCTCTGTTCTTATATAGAGCCCTATTCAATTGGCCAAATCGCAATTTAATAAGGCTGTAAATGAGAAAGGGAAACAAATAATCCACAGCTAATCTATTCATTGAATGCCAATTCCTGGCATATATACTGATATTCACAATCAATTGAACGTCCTTTCTCTAATTTACAGGTATTATTAAAAGAAAAACACATTCACACTTTAAAAGAAACAATCATGTCCTAACTGTGCCATAATTTCTCCTGAGTCTCCTAAGTCCTCTTAAATTTCTCCTTAAGAACCGCCTAATCAGGGTTTCACAAATTTCACAAAGTGCCTACTCAGAGCTTTTCAATCAATTAATAATAAGGGGACTACATATTGGTGTTAGTTAGTAAGTCTCTTCAATAGTCTTAGGTCTCTCCTTTACAAATGTCTGATCAGAACTTTGCAAACTTAATAAAGGGACTCTATCTCTAAATGGGTATAAGGATTCCAAGTCTAGGCTAGGACAAATAGTGGGCATCAGTTTAACAGACTTCTATTAAGCCTTATATTTATCTCAGAAATACTTACATTTCTTAACTCTTTTAACCCTACCACTTTCACTGGAATGCTATTTCATTTATGTACTACCCATTCTGTGAATTAATACTTTTGTACATTACCCTAAAACTTCCATCTTCAAACTTAAAATCATCACCATTTGTTCTTGCCTTGCTCTTTTTCTGATTATAATTCTCTCCTGAACTACTAAATCCTTTAATACATTTTAAGTATTCTTAATCTCGCTTCTGTCCCTTAAGATATGCATATGCAGGTCATGAAGTATTTCGCCATTTTAGCTCTCCTCCTTTATATCACATATTCTAATTGTCGAACTATGAGACGTAGTCACGCTTTGCGTGGTGCGTACGACTTAGTCTACGCGTAGCGAGGCGAAACCGTTAACTCGCAGCACTTTGACGATGAGCGCCTTTAACGATGAGGCCTTTAACTTGCAGCACTTACAGCCGTTAAGGCACTTAAACTCTCAGCTCAGCATTTCGGCGATGAGCACCGAAGGCGCTCATTGCCTGCGAGGCGAGCTGTTACGGAACTCGTAAAAAAAAATTACGATGTAGGAAAAATACAAAGTTAACGGGCGAAATGCGAAAATCAAAATACACACACAGCCAAACGTGTACCACTTTCACACAGGAACGTACGAGGTACAAAATACAGTATTACAAAGGACACCCAATACTCACGAACCGCGTAGCACATAGACAAACGACACTACTTTACACTCGTAACTTGCAAATCACAACATTACGCATCTACAGTAGCGCTTTACACAAATAAACCAACGGTTTGCCCTCTCGCACACAGCCTGTTTCTAATGCACAGTTGGTACATTCATAAAAAAATCTACACAGGCCAGCAACAGTCCCACTGGACATTATATGCTGTGGGAAAATGAAAAAAGAATGTTAGATCTTCAGCCTATTGATTGATGGATATATTAATTACAAATAAGTAAAGTATATTCATTCATTAAGCAACTAATTAATTTATTATTATTTACAAAAATAGAGACATATGGATCTGTCTTTGTGATGAGCGCAGAGGCTGCTCAGAGGAGCAAAAGTACAACAGAGAAGAAAATGAAAAAAAAATTGTTAGCTCTTCAACCTATTGGTTGATGGATATATTAATTACAAATAAGTAAAGTATATTAATTCATTAAGTAAGTAATTAATTGATTATTAGTTACAAAAATATACACATATGAATCTGTCTTTGTGATGAGCGCAGAGGCTGCTCAGAGGAGGAAAGTACACCAGAGGAGAGGCTTGCAAAGAGGACCAAAGGCGCTTAATGCGAGCTACGCGATGAGCACCAAAAGCGCTCAGCGCGAGGCTCTCATTGAGCGCCGAAGGTCCTCACAGTACAAAAGCCTTCACATTGTGTGGCAAACAGCATTTGCATGGCTTCAAATTTTATTGACTGTCATTTTTTGACGGGCAAGTTGCTGGTTATTTATAGTTTGTTCATAGCCTTTTAGTGATGCAGTCTCAAGAACTGGACACTGTACTTTTTACACAAAAGTTTGACACAGATTGGCCTTTTATAGATCCATTCTGGATGTCAAATCACAAGAAGAGAGACATTAACTGTAAAATAAACTAAAATTAAATTTGGAGACTGAGGGGAAAAGAACCCTGATGGGGGTGATACTGAACAGAGTACAGCCCACTGGGAGGTAAACTCATCCACCCTCCCAGTGGGCAAAGCCAGGTGGTACTCTCCCTGGATATGGAAGCACACAAGCGTATGACAGTGGAACCTTCTCAGCCAAACTAATATATATCCAGCTTGGCTAATGACAGGAGCAGGTTGACGAGGAGGTCCCTGGCTCTGTTGCCCCCAAAAAGAAAAATACAAGGGGAGAAACGCCACCAAACTTTCAGACAGAAGCCCCTCAAGAACAACAAGTGGGCTGAAGTCTTCTGCAAGAGATATAACTAATAAAAGCACTCCCCCTTACCACAAAATGGTCAGGTGGCCGGGGAGTCCATGAAGTTAGCCAGGTACTCTCTTTTGCAAAAAGCATTAGTTCCACTCTTTCTTCTGTTTACAAGTATAAAAATCTAACATACAATAGTCAATAATATACAATATATATGAGTTTGTGTAGGCATCAATCTCTGAGCATAGTTTTATTTGATCATCATTACTATATCATTGCTGTAATCGTGTATGTACACTACATGTGTAACACAGATATTCAGGGTACTAGAAGCATTCTAGGCTCCTATCTGCAGTTCTCAGTAATGGTAGTTGTTGACCATCTACTGGCTCCAATGCCCTGTGACCCTATGGCAGGAGAACCTGCATACTAATCATGACCTGTGCAGGTGGCTATGCATCTCGGTTAGAGGGCACCTCATTATCATAGCAATGGATCTGCATCATCAGCTCAGGAATGAAGCCAATCCAAGATGTCCTGTTGTAATCAATGGGAGCTTTGTTTTATTGGGCAAGCTGTCTTGCTGGCTGCAAGTAGGGAAGTGTGGTTTTCCTAATTCAGAATGTGGATATCCAGCCAGGAATTAGACAATCAACATAGATCACAGAAGACTGATGTTCCTCTGTGAGGTTTATTACCTCTTATTGTGTGTAATCTCTGTGTTTGGCTGGCTTCATAACAGAGAATAGTCACGTTCCTCCGTCACTCAATTGTTCCTTTTCTTTTTATCGTTTAGTAATTTGTTTGGGACGTGTTTAATTCACAGAAGAAAAAAAAAAGTTAACAAGCAGTTTACTTGTGTGACAACATATTGTTACAGTAGTGAGAGTCAAACTAACCAATTATAATCTACAGTATAATGCAGACACAATTATTTTATTGTAACCCAAATGCAATTTTGGACTTTTCAACATGTTGTATTCTGATTGACTGAGACAAGGATCCACTTCCCTTTCATGTTAAAATAGAAAGGACGTGTCTGTTTAGACACAATGGCCCTCATTCAATTGCAATTTGGCCAATTGAATAGGGCTCTAAATAAGCACATAACATTTTTTAAAGAAGTTTTTAGTTAGTAAACATCTATCCAAAAGCAAGGTTTTCACTAACTAAAAACTTCTTTAAAAGAAATATGCTATGTGGTTATTTAGAGCCCAATTCAATTGGCCAAATCTCAATTGAATGAGGCCCAATGTGTGGTGGCCTATGCATATTACTATTCTTTTTCCAATTTAAAAAAAATTAAATTTAAAGCATTGTTTTCACTGGCTCAGTATGCTAATGAATGGCACAATATTCTCATTTTTGGCAAATGTTCTTTGATGAGGGTTGGAAACTTGAACAGGTTATAGAAACTGCATATTAATGTTGAAATGTGATAAATAATAATTTTGCAATTAACATTGCACTAAAAATGACATAGTAATAAAGAAAGAAAAGAAAATTAAGTCACCATAAAGATTTTACATATAATACTTGCAGAAGCCTATTGAAGGCTAAAACATTTAATTCTGCTTCTTCTCAACTTTGGAAGTGAGCTGCCATACTCAACTTGCCCTTGTTCTCACTACCAAGAAGACACAATTGATGTCACCCTACCAAGACATATTGCAATAGTCTCTATAACTAATGTACATACAAGCAATTGGATGATAAATCCATTCTATAGAGCTTACCTATTCACCCCCATCTGTCTAAAAGTCTTCCCTGCAAACCACAAGCTTATAAACTCTATTCAACAGGGATTGTGTTGTTTGTTTTTCTATAAAATGCATAAGGAAGTACCGTAATTGATTTAAAGAACAAACTGGCAGATGCTTTACCTAGTGTATGATCTGTTATGCAAGTCTACAATGTAATAAATTACAAACTAGGTAAGGGGAAAATATATTAATATAATTATTATGTATGTATTTCAAAAAATTATATTTTATCATGTAATCACTCTTAATGCAGAGTTTATTCATGAGGACATCACCAAAACAGTTGAAGGTAACTAATTTAACTAAGATGGGGAGTTATTAAAGAGTTTACCCTAAATAGTTTTCCTTGTAAGGCTGTACAGATTACTTGAGGTAGTGTCTAAAATGAAAGCCATGTTTCTTTACTGTAAATGTAGTTTAGATATCATTGATAATATAGAACATCCATTTGGTTTCTCCTTATGTTTATAATGGTATAAGTTGATATCAACAAATGTATTCATTTTTGCAAAGTCCCAGAGCAGTAACTAGATGAACTAATCACTGTGCTCTATGGCATAGGGTTCTCAGCCTATTGTGATGTGGGAACCATCAGATCGCCATCCAGTGCTCATGGGGACCGTCTGTGTGATTCAGAACATATTTAACAAGGTGATGCTTCATATGACTCACTGACATTTTATCTAGTTTCGCACAGATATGAATATAGCGATGCTGCTTTTAAGTTCCTCTATAACCTAGCTATGACTAACGGTGATGGCATGTATAAAGTGTTAGGCTCTCTTCCTCAGCACTAATTTAATACAAGCTAAGGCTTTAGAAAGGGCATTTTCATAATAATACTGATGTAGGAAAATATTCCTATTAGGACATCCTCTTGGGCTGATCCTGTGCCACTCCCGGGGCACCTAATAAGTGATTGTTAAAAGCAGATCTGCACAGTCTGGAATTTTAAAGTTCCAATGAAGATTTGAAAAGACATATTGATGTTTTTCTTAAAATTCTTTAAATATATTTATTGCTAATCAATCAATAAATAAATAAATAAAGGAAACCCGATTGTATGACCAGTAAAGCCTAGTAGCTGAGAGCCAATGGAAAAACTAAAGGAAGACAATATTGCTTAGAGCAGCCGAATGATCCAGGACACATCAGGGCCGCTCCAGGTCACCTGCTCAGTTTGTTGAGTGACTGTGTTGACCTTTAAAGACGAAATAACAGGTTGAGGTTACTGGGAATAGATGAGTTTCAATCAAACTGAATGACTATTACTAGGGAGCCTGTTAGAGTAGGCGGCTGTGTGTGAGCGATTTGTGGCTGAGCATGATTGACTGAGCTGATGTTTTAACTGAAAATGGCCATTGAGTGGGTGCAGGTCTTAATATGATTACAGAGCTGTGTGACTCAATATGACATATGGTGCATTATGGGGTTTCTGTATGGGAACTCACTTACCTTGGATTAAAACTCACAAATACATTGCTTGATATAACAAATGTTGTTCAAGCAGAGAAGGTTATAGCAAAGACTTGAGAAATTTACATTTCTCAATTTAAAAAAAATGTATTAATTTATATTAATAAATACATAATTTCCTAGGATATTTTTACACTCCCACGCTGCTTTAAAGTCTTGCAGCTTGTGTATTATAACAGTGACCTAATACGCTTATTTCAATAATAAATCTATTTAGAGTTGGATCTAAAATTCAAGCTGCAAAACAAGTAACTGTCTAGGGATGAAAATGCATGAAGGGCAGAAACATTTTTTTTGAGTTTGGAAAGGAAAATCTATTCTCTACTTGGGTAACATATAATTGATTCCATTGGATGACTGGGTATATGTGTGACATTAATACTGTGAGTTGATACTTTAATGAGCTGAATTTTGGGACAGAAAGATACACCTTTTAAACCAGTTTGTTTCCCCTAATAGTGTGCAGTGACACTACATCAGATCCAACTAGAAAATGGTCAAGAGTCCAATTTCTTGGCTAACTAAATTGGATAAGGCCAACTAAGGTATAATACTTAACTTTTATTGGAAACTTGCTATAAAATAAAAAAAAACGAAAAAAAAAACACATGTAGATAAAATACGACGATAATAACAATATTACCTTCGCTGTGTATGGGCCGTATTTCAGATTGTTATATAGATATTAATGCTATATCACTCTATAGGTTCCTAATACCCAATTATGATTGAATTTGAATTGTATCATCTCATGGTTCAAAACTCCAAATAGATATACGAAATGTGTCTATTGACTCTAGCAGTTTATTATAAGGCACACTGTATAGTGACTCCTCACAGGGTCTATTATTGAAATCAGGTTTTTCCTCTGTGGGCCGAGGGTTTAACAATAGTTGAATATTCTTTATCATTGTTCCTCGATTATATGAGACACAGATTAGATGAGATACAGTGCTTGTGGCATCCATAGGGGCCTTACCCCCACCAGCAAGTATATATTTTCTCTTTTATTACTTTAACTAGCAACTTGCCCGTTAAAAATTACGGCAATAAAATTTAAAGCCCTGCAATGCTGTTTGCCACAAAATGCAAAGATATGGCCCCTCTGAGCACCTTCGGCGCTCATCGCGAGCCCCATGCTGAGTGCCTTCGGCTCTCCCCAGTCTACTTTACAGGTCATCGATGAGTGGCTTTGCCGCTCATTGCCGTTTTTTTCCAAGCCGTATCTTTACTGCTTTGCAATGATCCCCTTCGGCACTCATTGCAACCCCCACAATGAGCGCCTTCGGCTTTAGGCCTTCGGCGCTCATTGCGAGCCTCTCCCCCTGTGTCCTTTAAATGCCTGTGTAGTTTAGGGGCCTACTGGGTTCAGTGTTAGTGGCTTGAGTTAAATGTTACTGCCTTGTATTAAGTGTTACTGGTTTGCATTAAGTCTTAGTGTTTAGGGATCCTATTTTCGTCCTTCGGCCTTGTTTTACGTCCTTCGGCCTTGTTTTCATTGTGTTTATGTTTTTCGGCAGCCATTTTTTTTCTTGCTTTGACGATTTACAATCATGAAAAAAGGCAAAATATGCCTCAAATTAACTTCTATCCACACTCACAAGCTCCCTGGCTCTCCCCCTGTGCTGTGTGTGAGTGTGTAAGTGAATTTGAGGCTTTTTTGTGTGTGTTTTTTCATGTTTTTCCAGTTTGGTGGTTCCGCCCTTAAAGTCATATTTTTGTAAGCCCCGCAGTCCATCTACATGCTTCAGGTCCTAAGTCATACGGACCGTAATTTTTGGCAACTCCCACGTGTCTCGGGATGAGCGCAAACTAAGTCCCGCGTCTACGTCTGCAATGAGCTCATTGCAGCCTAAGTCCTGCGTGCTTCAACTGCTCGCCTCGCTACAGACCGCAAGCGTGACAACAACTCGCAGATTGACAACTATTATATGTGATGAGTTGGACCACTGCTTCTCTTCTTTTCCATTCAGGTAGAACTTTGTATTTTTTTTTAAGTCAACCTTATATTTATAGAACGTAAACAAAAAATGTTCGGAAAACAGAATTAATCTACTAATACTAATAACCTGTTGCTGACTTTTTTCTTCTGGAGGATGTATTGAATGGTTTTACCTACAGCTGATATTAGTTGAAAAGTTTGATTATGTTTACAACACTGTAGTAATGCTAAGTCGCATAGGCAGAAAATCAGCAACCCGGATGCAAAAGGGTATAAATATCTGATAAATGCTGTGATTCAAATCTGTGAACGTGTGATTCCTTTTTACATACATGTATTTTACCTACAGATCCAGGGCCTCACACACCACCATCTCCTCTACTGTCACTAAATTGATCCAGGACAATCAGCCCTGAATCTATAAGATCCAGGACCTCACACACCACCATCTCCTCTACTGTCACTAAATTGATCAAGGACAATGAGCCCTAAATCTATAAGATCTAGGGCCTCACACACCACCATCTCCTCTACTGTCACTGAATTGATCCAGGACAATGAGCCCTGAATCTATAAGACCCAGGGCCTCACATACTACCATCTCTTCTACTGTCACTAAATTGACTCAGGACAATGAGCCGTGAATGTACAAGATCCAGGGCCTCACATACTACCATTTCCTCCACTGTTACTGAATTGATCCAGGACACTGAGCCCCGTGTCTATAAGATCTAGGACCTCACACACCACCATCTCCTCTACTGTCACTGAATTGATCCTGGACACTGACCCCTGAATCTATAAGATCCAGGACCTCACACACCACCATCTCCTCTACTGTCACTCAATTGATCCAGGACAATGAGCCCTGAATCTATAAGATACAGGACCTCACATACTACCATCTCTTCTACTGTCACTAAATTGACTCAGGACAATGAGCCGTGAATGTACAAGATCCAGGGCCTCACATACTACCATTTCCTCCACTGTTACTGAATTGATCCAGGACACTGAGCCCCGTGTCTATAAGATCTAGGACCTCACACACCACCATCTCCTCTACTGTCACTGAATTGATCCAGGACAATGAGCCCTGCATCTATAAGATCCAGGAGCTCACACACCACCATCTCCTCCACTGTTACTGAATTGATCCAGGACAATGAGCCCTGAATCTATAAGATCTAGGACCTCACACACCACCATCTCCTCTACTGTCACTGTATTGATCCAGGACAATCAGCCCTGCATCTATAAGATCCAGGACCTCACACACCACCATCTCCTCTACTGTCACTGAATTGATCCAGGACAATGAGCCCTGAATCTCTAAGATCCAGGACCTCACACACCACCATCTCCTCTACTGTCACTGAATTGATCCAGGACAATGAGCCCTGCATCTATAAGATCCAGGACCTCACACACCACTATCTCCTCTACTGTCACTGAATTGATCCAGGACAATGAGCCCTGAATCTATAAGATCCAGGACCTCACGTACTACCATCTCTTCTACTGTCACTAAATTGACCCAGGACAATGAGCCCTGAATCTACAAGATCCAGGGCCTCACATACTACCATCTCCTCCACTGTTACTGAATTGATCCAGGACAATGAGCCCTGAATCTATAAGATCCAGGACCTCACACACCACCATCTCCTCTACTGTCACTGAATTGATCCAGGACAATGAGCCCTGAATCTGAAAGATCCAGGACCTCATACACCACCATCTCCTCTACTGTCACTGAATTGATTCAAGATACTGAGCCCTGAATCTACAAGATCAATTGCCTAACACACTACCATCTCTTCTGCTGCTTTTAAATTGGTACTGGACACTGACCTAAATCGCTGATAATCTCTGCTACTACAATGCTTTTATGTTTAACCTCAAATCTCATATTAGTCCAATCTGTATATGTTTGTTTTAGTTTACGTGCAGCCACCTTTCTGTATTTTACCTGACCACACCTCCATCCCTTTCTCCTAATGCCCCACCCATCACCTTGCATTCTTAATATACTTTCTTTTTTTTTTTTATAATTAACTTTTTTATTGAAAGAATAAACAAATAGAACATCGTAAGTTCAGCAAATCATATAACAAATCTCTCAAGTATCAACAAGATATATCAAAAAGTTTCTTTCAAAGTTTTTCTTTTTTGGTTAGAATAACACATGAACATGTAAAACATGTATATAAAGTCACACAAGGTCTTGAACATATATACATTCCTCAAAGCAGACATGTGTCTAGGAGGTACAGTAAGGTGAAACCATAGATCAAACATCAGGTCAACCCATAAAAGTAGTTCACACGAACCTTATTGTGGACCTCATAGAGTCCATAAGTCCCAGCAGGAGGCCCATCGACGGTATCTTTCATCAATTTCAGCTGAAAGTGAGCTCATAGCCCGAATGAACCTGATTTTGTGAAGTACTTCAATGTGAGTAGGGGAGGTAAGTTTCCAGTGTTTAGCTATGATGCATCTCGTGGCCAAAAATATCTGTGTTGTTAAACATTGTTCTGATTTGAATAGCCCCGTAATTGGAAGGCCTAGCAAAGCTTCCTCAGGCTTTTGTGTTACTGTTGTCCCCAAAAGTGTTTCTAATAGGTCGTATGTTGCTGTCCATATGGGTCTTATTTTCGGACACTCCCACAGCATGTGAATTAGTGTACCAGTGTCTGTGCAGCCCCTACTTAATATACTTTCTTATTCAGACAGACTTCCTTCAAGTCTTGGACCTCACACATTGCCATTTCCTCTACTGCCTGTGAATTCATTTTTCATGCCATTCCACCTATGATTCTTGTCGATTCCACACTCATCCACCTATGATTCTTGTCCTATACTGCAGGTCTCTGCACCATCCCCTCCATTTCTCACAGCTGCTACACTCAGAGACATAATCAATAATTAATCATCTACTCTCTTTCTGACCTCCAACTTCTCTTTCTATAATTAATTTCACTTTATCACATCAAAAAAGGCACAACAACAAATGTATACCTTTCCTCCAAACTCAGATAACATAGTTACACTTGACTCCTAGATTTTCCCAGGCCACGCCCTTGAATCTCTTCAACTTTTTCAATTATTTCCTTGAGTCTGTAAGTTGGTGAGCTATCTGCTTTGCAAAACACTTTGTATAAAAGTATTAAATGTGATTTTGTTAGCTCAAGGGCATGGTCGTCAAATCCTTTTGCATCTGCCTTTTATGCTATGTATTGTAAATAGCATGATCTACTGTACCCCAGCACTAGGGATAATAATAATACACTCCATACGTAAATATCTGATGTTTAGGGTACACAAAGCTTTTTTGTTAATTAATTAAAAAAAAATCCAGGATCAATCATGTAGCTACCCTGTGAATTACTTGACAGCGATGTGATGCTCTGCATTGTGAGATCAAATCCCAATCTTTGATATTGGCCTAATTGTGTTATCAAGACTCCAACGAAGATATACCTGTTTCACTTGGAGAAATGCCCGGTTGTTGAGCAAGATGGGAAAACACATTTCCAGCGAGTATCATCAGCTACAGAAATCTTTTAATAGCCTCATCGTTGCAGCAAAGCCTTAAAATCAATCAAAGGATTAACTAGCCAAGCTGTGTTTTTAATGATACATGATCCTATTTTATGCAATTGGATCTAAATTTGCTTAGGTTATAATTATGATCACAGACTGTGATGCTGAATGATTTCATTGAACATGGAGGAAAAGAATGAGATTGTTGGTATAATAAAAGACACATAGCAAACAAGCAGAACACATAGGAAATGGAAAGTGACTGGAGATTTTAATGATTACTGGTAGATACAAGCGATATGTCCACCAGAAGGATGGGAAAGTAGGAAAAAGACTTAGACTATTGGTGTTTCATCTTTTCCCTTCCTAATCCTATAATCTGTTGTCTGATCTGTGAAGGACAACTCTCATTTTGCCACTGCAAATGGGATAGGCTGTGCAGGGCCAACCAGAATCCAGGAAGAGATCTGGCATCAAAGCAGTCTGTCGGGATGGTAATCTGGTCTTGAAGTCAAGAAAGCCCCTGCTAAGTGGAAAATCTATCTGGCACGCTTCTGTCCTACCATTATATTCCCCTCAAAAATGTATATTCCAAGAATATACAGCAATGCCATATACATTAGGAACTAATACTGTGATATTGCTTTTCATGCTGGGGAGTCCAATAACTACTATAACTATATTGTACAAATATAGTAACATATACATTTTTCATAATTTGATACTGTATTAATGTACTGTATTATCTAGAGCACTGTTTATTGTTTCTCAACCAGAGCTAAATGAATCTGAAGCTCTAAGTATCATTATAGGGGTTCTCATCATGTTCAGGATATTTAACATATCCTCTATGTTTTAAATAATAAATTAAAATAACTACAAACATTTAGCTATTCTGACTTCTGGTTTTGGACAACACAATTAGTTGGGTTTGTATTTCAGCAGACAAGAAAGGAAAGGTTATGGTTATTCACAATTCATTGTAGGATCCCGTAATAAAAGTAGGATGGAAATCACACAGGTACAATATTTAATTCTGTATGTATTTAAGTCTGTAACAAATTATATGTGCATGTAAAAAAATATGTATATATATATATATATATATATATATATATTCATACATTAAAATATACACACATGTATAAAATAATCACAGAGGAGTCATTATCAGAGAAAGTGAATTGTTAATTGTCAATGCAGTGTTACACATAGAGTTTCTCCTACTAGACAAAGGCCCATATTCAAATTTGCTACAGTTACAGAGCAATTCAATTGAACAAGCCCGCAACTACCTGTCCGAAAGTTAAAACCGTAAACCATGCACCCGTAAGTAGCATTTCAGAGCATGATTATGATCAATTAAGCAAGGCCGTAACTACCGATTTACAGCCTCATTAAATTGGGGCTATGTTTTAAAACGTAGCCCGTATTGTAGAAAGAAGGACTTTTAAATTAGCCTTGTAAACTGACCCACCTATGACTTGCGGGTTAAAACGCAGGACAGCCGAACAATGCCTACGGGACGTGGAACGTGGAACTTCGCATCCCACAACCCTTTGAAATGTCAAGCCTGTATACCCTTACGTTCTAATTTAGCTATTAAATTGCTACGAACCCCACAGAAGCACTGGCTTCCAAACCCGCAACTGGCAAATATGTGCCAGAATCTAGCGGGTTCCAAAAGGACTTACAAAGGCTCTAAAAGCCCTTACGTATGCTACCGGAGCAGCAAAAGAGACCCCCCCCTCCAGCCCCCAAAACTCCCTTTGGCCTATAAAACGTCCCCCCTGCTCAAAAAATAAATCCCATGCTGCTGGGGTCCTGACCGGGACCCCCACAGACTCCCAACATCACCCCTTGCTGCGGGGGTTACAATCGGGACCCCCGTGGAGTTAAATAGTTAACCCCTGTCGAGGGCAGCTAAAATTAACCGGCCAAAGCCAAAGCAGGGGGTCCCCATCGGGACCCCCGCAGTGTCCCTACATAAACCCTTGCTGTGAGGGTCCCAATCAGGACCCCCGTAGCATCTGAAATTCTAAATTCCCGCCTTGTGGGTCCTTAAGGGACCTTAAAGTTCTATAAAAGAACCTGCTCTAAATAAAAAATGAACCCCTGCCGCGGGGGTGGTGGGTGGGTGGCGACTAAGTACTCCCCGGCACCTAAAGGTGTCTATATAGACCCTCATGAGACTATAATTAATCCCATCAGTTCAATAGGGGTCTATATAGACCCTTATATGACACTATTAACCCCTACATTAACACTATAAGTGCCATGAGGGTCCTCCAGGACCCCCATGACACTAAGTCTAAGCACTACCCAACACTACACTATTAGTCACCCCAATATACTAATAAATCTAAATTAACCCCACTCTAACTAATTAACCCCCATAAAAAATTAATTAACCTCCCCTCTAACTAATTTACCTCCCTCTAACTAATTAACCCTATTTAACCCTCACCATACCTAATTAACCCTATCACTAACACTTAACCCCATCTAGACCCAGTTATCCCTATCTAATCCTATCTATCCCTAACTTTACCTATTTAACCCTAACTTGACCTAGTTAACCCTAACTGTACCTATTTAACCCTAAATGGACCTAGTTAAACCTGATTGGACCTAGTTAAGCCCAACTGTACCCAGTAAACCCTATCCTATTAACCCCATACACTACTTACCTAACTCCTACAAAAAAAAAAAAAAAAAAACACATTACAGACAATAAAAAAAAACACTAATTACAAAAAATAACAATCAACTAACTACAGAAAATAAAAAAGCACTACAAAAAATTAAAAATTAAATTACACATAAAATTTAAAAGAATTACACATAAAAAACACTATCAAAATAAAAAATAAAATTACAACCCGGGCCATGTGCAAAATAATAAAAATGAATGAAGGAAATGTTCTAGTCCATCCGGGTGGCCTGATATGTATCAACTCCTTGATTACCAAGATTGGTATAACACGGAAATGAAACATAAAAAAAATAATTTTTGATTGCAGATTTGCGAGCTTGAGACTGTTGTGCAATTAATTCTGATGTCTTTCATCGCAGTATTGATTATTTATTTGCATTTACAGTGCTACGATCAGGTGTTTAACCCCTTTGCGAGTCCAATCTGGTACTAGTAGGATTTTCTTCTACATTTGCCATTTACAGGTGTGAAAATATTTGCAGGCTTGAGGAATAGTAGCAATTGAATAGCGATTTGCGATTGTAACATTTACAGGCTTGAAAGATCAAAGGCTTAGATGGGTCGGAGTTACGATTTTGACAACTGCAGGGATTTTCAGCCTGTAACCCGCAAATCGTTTGCAGGTAGTGAAAAGACGTCAATTGAATAGCAAATGAGTTTACAGGCGACATTACAGGCTCCAGTAACTAACAATTGCTCAATTGAATAGAGACCAAAGGCTAGTATGTTTGTGGACATTGATAACCCTTTTTATGTTGCATTGTTGGTTTCCTTAATTAACAAGATGATCTGTTTCTATCCACTCTCTCACAAAATATATATTTTTTAATATTGGTCTATGAATTACAATGTGCTTTCACTTCTGTGAATTAGACAGTTCGCTCATGAACAGTCTACAGGTTGTTAGGCTATACTGTATGTCCACTGCAGTCTCCACTAGTTGTAATTTTTTGTGGAAAACCTCCTACAGTAATTGCTTTTTCTTTGTATGCCACACGCTGTTTTAAATTCACCATTATTTATTTAAACTGATGTTATAAAACAGTTTAAGCATTTATTGCCTCATTAAATGAGAAAAATATGTGTACTGTAAAAGAATTGTTAACTTTACCTACAATAAAAGTTCAGACTTAATCTTTCTTTGGTTTTCATATCCAAACATGGTTCTGTTGCAGATGCAGCATCAATTATCAGTTTGCCAGGCTTCTTACCTTTATTTAATAAAGAAACGTTCCAGCTACCTACATATTTCACATATTACAATTGTCCAACTACGAGACGTCACGTTTTGCATAGTGCGTACGACTTAGGTGAAGCGAGGTGATTAGTGGAGGCAATGAAACACACAGGACTTAGCCAGAAAAGAGCGCCAAAGGCACTCCTGCGAGCCTTGTGAAGCGATGTAAGCCGATCACACATTGAAACACACGGGAGCCTTGCAAAGCAAGGCGAGCTGTTAAAGCAGTAGAAACTCGCAGCACTTGGGTGATGAGCGCCAAAGGCGGTCATTGCCTGCAAGCCTCGCAAGGCGAAGCGAGCAGTGGAGGCAATGAAACACGCGGGACTTAGCCAGAAAAGAGCTCCGAAGGCGCTCCTGCGACCCTTGTGAAACAGAGCGAGCCAATCACACATTGAAACACGCAGGACTTAGCCTCCAAACACTTAGGAAACGCGGGATTGCCTTAGGCTGCAAGCAGTTGACCTAGCCCAAAAAAATATGAGACGCAGGATTTATAGGAAAAATACAAAGTTAACGGCCGAACGGCACAAAGCAAAAAACACGAAAAACACAAAAAATATTTTTAAAAAATCCAACAAAAACATCACACACAGCACGGGGTACAGCCAGGACGTCTTCGCCACTCGAAAATCAGCTAAGCGAGAAAAAAATGGCGGCCAAACAAAATGAAAACGAGGCTACACGACCCTGGCCCGCACAAAACACTGCCAACCGCATACCACTTTCACCCAGGAATGAATGAGGCACAAAATACACAATTACAAAGGACAGCAAATGATCGCGAACTGCATAGCACATAGACAAACAACACTATTTTACAACCCTAACTTGCAACTAACAGCATTACGCATCCAAAGTAGCATTTTACACAAATAGACCGACGGTTTGCCCTCGCGCACGCAGCTTATTTCGAATGGGACATTCACAACACTATTTCCTCAGGCCAGCAACAGTGTAACTGGACATTATATGCTGCAGGATATGACCCGGTAAGACCCGAAGTCCCTGATCCCCAAAAAAGACACAACACAACTGTTGGAGGTACAATTGGCCACAGCGAGTTTTATTATTATAATATGCAAACGGCATATGTAAATTCACTACAACGGGGGATGAGCCCCGGGCTTGGCAGTAACCCCATCCCTTGAGCCCACGCTCAAGAGGTCAACCTCTGTGCCACACCTTCCCAGCGGTAGGGACGTCCCCTTCTCACCATTGGCCCGGGCAACTCCCCCACCCGCCACAGCGACTCCGAACAAATCCTCTACGGAGGCACTCCCCTCCATCGCTAAGGCCCGCTGTACCCCTTCCTTAAACTTCAACATAAGCAACTCCAAGCCTATTTCCATCAAATATACTCCATCTTCCAAGAAAAATGCATCCGCATTAGAGTCCTCCAGTTCGTGATGGCACAGAGATATCCATCCCATCCTTTCTAATGAAGCTCGACATCAGCTTGTTCACTTTCTGCCTGGCCCTGTCCAGGCTACCCGGGTCCCTCGCATTTCTCCACGACCTCCTTTTACCCATCTCCGACCATATAACGATTATTCCTGGGAACCTCTCTCTCCAGCCACTGATGTCGCGCTTCATATCCCTCACCAGCCTTTTGATAGGGATGCATCCCAAATCATTTCCTCCCACATGGAATAACACAATCTCCGTCCGACCAAAGCACTGGGTGTACGAGTCCATCAACCCACTAGCTTGCCTCCACCTCATTCTTCTCGTACCAAACCAGCGCACTGCTCCCCGCCCTGTAGGTATACTCAACTGCAGACCATCCTTCGAGTTCATGGAAAAACACTCCGCCCAGTATATGCAGGAGTGCCCGATCACCCAGAGTTGATTCCGAGGGTCTGCAATGGCATGTCAAACTTAGTAAGCAACTGAAGCCGGTCGAATGTATAACTTGAAACGGATCGATTGCCACCTTCCAATCCTCTTAAGCACCTCATCCGGAAGTCCCAAGCCCGCTGCTTCCATTGCCGCCCCTACGAGGAATGAGTGAGTTTGAAATTCAGCCTCACATAGTCCCAGTTTGCTCAAACAACTTTTGAAAACCTGAGAGAATTGGAAGCGCGACAAGGCGAGCCCGACCAAGTGTGTTAATAACGGCCCGGGCAAACCCGGCCGCCGCTGCAAAAGTCGGTTCACCCAGTCCCCTGGGCAACAGTCCATTCCTACCCGTCTCAGCATGATCTCCTTGCCATGATCCGCCTGGTCTGTCTTGGACCTCCTTAACCATAGCACTACCCTGTCACCTTCCACCCATACGTCCTCCACTTGCATGCCTCCCGGGCCATACTTGCAAGCCGCAACCAGTTCGCCTAACCTGAATGCTCCAAAGAAGGCTAGCGAAAAAGCTGTACAGAACAGCAGTGCCTCTTAGGCCGTGTGGCAAACCTCCTTCAGCGCCACAGAGATACGCAACAAATGTGACAGGGAGCCGCTTGTCTGTACCTGACTGACCCTTTGCCAGTCCCTTCAGGACCCTCCTTACCAGAAACTCCTTAGTCAAGTCCTTCTGCCCAGATAGCTTGAACATAAAAGCTAACGCAGTTACTTGACTGGACACTGATGTCGCCGACATACCGGCATCCCTACATTGCAGTATGAACCACAGCAGTATGCTTAACCTCTGATCATCAGACTCCACACCGCCTGCCGCCGCCACCCAGTCGGCCCCACTTAAACCATACCTTCCTGTATGCTGACCATGTTGATGGCGCCAAAGAATTCCTTATCAGCGACACTTCCTCTCTGCTCTGAGCTCCCATAGTGTGAGTGGGAACTGCTCCCCCGTTGCTGCTGCTTGGGGTGCCAGCTGTCTGAAACGCCCCCACTGAAAACGAGACAGTTCGTCAGCTATACTGTTATCCATGCCCGGAACATGCTTAGCTCTAAAACATATGTTCAAACGTAGGCAGGCCAGAACTAAGTGTCGAAGCAACCTGATGACCGGTATTAATGACGACGTGATGTTGTTCACCGTGTGGACCACTGCCGTGTTGTCCGAGAAAAAGATGACGTGCCTATCCTTAATGTCTTCTCCATACATACTGAGACAACGATAGGAAATAGTTACAGGAAGGCTAAAATTCTTGGTTAGGCCCGCCTCAATCCATTTTTTCGGGCCATACTGCTGCACACCATTTGTCACGGAAATATGCACCGAATCCGTGAGCCCCTGACGCGTCAGTAAACAAGGCCAGCTGGATGTTAGACTGTCTACACGTGTGAATCAATGCCCTACCATTGAAGGATTCCAAGAACGCCACCCAAACCGCCGCGTCCTCTCTTATAGATGTCATTGTCCTTGCGAAGTGGTGTGCCTGCTTGATACCAACCGTAGCTAGCGCAATCCGACGACAAAAGATCCCTCCCATGGGAATGATTCTACATGCGAACGCAAGCTTTCCAAGAATAGACTGGAGCCGCCGAAAAGACACCCTCCTCGCACCTGCAAGTGTCACCAACTTGCCTATAAATCGTTGACTTTTTCCAATGGTAAACTGCACTCCATCGTCAGGGAATTTATCAAGATGCCCACGAAGATAAGGCAGGTGGTTGGACCCTCAGTCTTCTGGTCTGCCAACGGAACCCCAAAGGAATGCGCCACTCTGGAGAATGTGGCCAGCAGATGCGCCCACACTTCTTGTCCCCTTGGACCCACGAACAGGAAGTCGTCCAAATAATGCACCTAGCTATCATATCCTGACTCCTGGACTTCGAACTATCTCGGTCGCCGAGTCAAACAACGCGTATGAAACTGACGACAGATTCTCGTCAATGCCATCAATAACTGATTGCCCGTTCGAGTATGACAGGTGATGTATCAGTCTAAACTTTTCAAGTTCTTTCTTCGGCACCACACCCAAAGGGGATATCCGTAAACAAGGTATAGGGGGTTCCGCAAACGGGCCTGCCATCCTGCCCAACTTGACTTCTTTTCTAATTTTTTCTTCTGCTACACCAGGAAACTTGGCCACTGATTTTAGGCCCCGCTCCGTCCTTGGCTGACCAGGTCCAATGGTTGCCTGATTACCTTTGATCACCCAATTGATCACCTGTGGTCGACATACCTCATCCATTTTTTATCCAACCTCTTGCTACCATCCGACCCGTGAGAAAGAGATATGTTCACATGATCACCTTTTTGATCCCAAACCAGCCATATGGACACATGATCCCCTTTGGATCCCAATACCAGGCACCTGAGGCCACCACGCCTTGTCTGTATACCAACCACCCTCTCTCTACCGGCAAACCTGCAGGAAGGAGAGATGGCTGCACACCAACTGAAAACTGCTCTGGAGACCTCTCGCCGATGACACACGCCAGGATCGACAATGCCTGCAGCCAGTTCTCAAACGTCTTAGGAATCTTCCTGAAGCCTTTTCGCTCTGGCTCGCCCAACACCGGCCCTTTGTCCTGGGTATCCATCTTGATGAGGGTAGCAATGAGAATATTTTGATAAATTCCCTCTTCCAAATCCGCTCCTTTACTTCTAGCGGCAGATGAGCACCTAAGCTATCCAAGCTGCACAACACCGTCGACCTGACTGAGCTGTCGGATATCTTGACTGCGCCTGGCGCTGTTACCGGGTCTGCCGGGGAAGGCGGTGAGACTAACCCTGAAGCACTCGCCGCCCGGGAGGCACAACTCTTCTCCTGTGCTACAGCACCTTGTCCTCCCCAGGCCTGCCTTGCCAAACCCGACACCCATTAACCTAAATCTTCATTATTCAAGTTAACATCATATGACCTCAAGAATCCCTTTAACCCAGCCAGAAACGTCTGTGACTGTACGTCCCTGCCACTACCAGTGTAGCCCAAAGTGAGTGTCTCACCTCTATCATGCCTGGCAGGCTCTTGACGTGGCCTCTGTTCGGCTGGACTGTTCCTGTCTCGGGATCTCGGTCGCCTGCTCTTCATACTCGTTGCACATGATTCCCGCTCCAAACTGGAGTCCGCCCTGACGCGGCGATAGGACCTGTGGCTATGGGAGCGAGATCTGCCCACAGATGATCTGGCAAGGCAAAAAGAACCATGTGAGGGCTGTCCTTGCCTGCCATACCTGTCGTCCAGTCCACTCCCGTCCAGTGATGACTCGTAGTTGGAATACGGTAAGGACAGCCCAGTCAAAGGACTTTCGGATCCAACCTCCCGAACAGCTCTACCATCCTCTTTTGAAGCCCCTGTTAGTCCTCTGGTGTTACTAATTAGGTCATCTATGGCCGCGGCCCCCTCGGCTGGGTAACCAACCGTCAATGCTTTCCGAATGGGTTGGTGAGCGGCCTGCTTCTTTCCAACTCTGATGGAAGATAAAGAAAGAGGGCTGTACCTTGCTGTTGGCTTCCTTGTTCTCACGGGACGTGGGGATCGTCATGCTTCATCTCTCCTCATGGTCTCCGCGACCATCTCTTTTTCCACTTTGTTTCTCTTTTTTCTCAGCTGCGACGATAGGGATGGCGGCAAGCTCTGCAAATTCAAAGTTGGCACGTTATCACCACTCCCGCTTCCCACTAGCCCAACTCCAGGTTGAGGTGTCGGAGCTCTGGTGGCACTCCTTTTAATGTTACCCCTCTGGTTCCTATGAACCCTAGACTCGCTCTGCGGTGGCCGCATGGATAAAGAACCCCCGCTACAGCGCAGTGGAGATTCATTCTGAGGGTTGCCGGCTGGCCTAGAGCCACTGCCAGCAGCATGGCTGCGTCCGGATCTCCTTACCTCCTCCCTCGGCTGGTTCTGAAGCCTAGAAAGCCCCCGCGTGACTCTGTGGGGAGGAATGCTGCTCCCAATGCCCTTGGGGGAAACAGCCACCACCGACTGTTGCCCCGCAGATAAAGGGGGTTCTTCTCCCTCAATAGAGTCCGCCGCAGGTGCTGCAGCAGCCTGTCCACAGCCCAGATGGTCTTCCAAGCATCTCACCCCATGGCTCATGGCTCTGGACCGCACCTCCGCCAAGATGCGCTCTAAACCCACTTACTCCCCCACATCCATATACACAGACATAACACAGGACAATGAGGGGTGAAAAATGAAAAACACACAGACACACTCTCACAAAAGGCACCTGGGTATGCCACCTAAATATGAAGCACAGCTAGGGAAAATGCTACAAATAGCTGAACCTACACAAATAGCACAAGAGAAATTATAAGTACCCCCCATAAGCAATAAACAGCAAGGAAGGAAGAAAAGAAGAACACATGCTGACTAATGCCCTACCCTACACTATAGTGCATTTATGGAGTATGCACACAAAATCAAACCACTCTATGTTCACAATCCGGCTGCTCCTGCACTCCTGCTGCTGCCTACTTCCCTGCCTGCCGCGGAGTGAGGCAAAATGGCACCCGCTCTAGCCTAAGGGGGCGGAGCAACCGCAACCTCTCGTGCGAGGCCCGCCCCTTGCCTCCTCCGCCTGAACTTGGCTCCATCGAGTCAAGGGACCCCCACTGCGGATACCAGCTCACTGGTTCCACCCTGGGGGTCCTTCAATAAGAAGAGATTGTTACCTCTTCAGGCTATTGATTGTTACATATATTAATTAGAAAAAGATAAACAATATACATTTATTATTCAATTAATTCATTAATTAGTATTTAAAAAATAGAGAGAGGAGCCAAAGGACACGCGAGGAGAGGCTCGCAATGAGCGCTGAAGGTCCTTAGAGTATAAAAAGCTTAACACTGTGTGCAAAACAGCATTGCCATGGCTTCAAATTTTATTGACTGTCATTTTTGGACGGGCAAGTCTCTAGTATATATATATTATTTAAAATTGCCTTCTGTGTATAACAAGTTTTTCATAATTGTTTCACTTGCTTATACTATACAACCTATGCTGTTAGATTAATCCATGAATCTACATCAATTTATATAACTGTACGCCCATGCATTTCTGCAAAAACTCTTATATTTTGTATGTGAAAATCCGTACTAAAATATCTCTTATTTATTTTCTTTAAAGGGTCAGTGTAAGAGTTTTTCATGTTAAATCTATTAATGAACATTAAAAATATGCAAACTACAGCAAAGCTTTAGCCAGATATATAATTTTAAAACATGTTTTTCCACATTAATGGTCCTCCCCGACCCTCTCATTGTCTAGAAAAACTACTGAAAAGAAAACAAAAAAATGTAAACGGAGATAACATTAATTAGGCAGGATGGGTTATAGAATTGTAACTATAGACCCCTTTATGCTATAGGGCATGCTCCAGGTTACACACCCTAATCAGAGTTGAAATCCTTGTTTTCTTTTCTGTCGTGCTCAGCACAATAAGAGAGGTGGGGAGTATTATAGCAACAACCATAAATAAGGTAAACTGTGTTTTAAAGTTATATTTTCTGGCTAATGTTTTAGTTTGCTTCAGTTTCCACATGTATTTTTATGTTAATTAATGTTGCTACTTCTGAGGCACCATATGAAGCAATATTATCTATAGCTAGAACGAGAGACCATTTAAATATTTTCAAGGATTCATTACAAATATTTTTCAGTTAATGACATCTTTAACAGTTTAAACACCCTTATTATTACAGTTGTGCTCAAAAGTTTGCATACCTAGCAAAAATGTTTTAATTTTGGCATTTATTTTGAAAATATGACTGATCATGCAAACAAAATGTATTTTATTGAAGGATATTGATCATATGAAGCCATTTACTATCATATAGTTGTTTGGCTCTTTTTTAAATCATAATGAAAAAATCACCCAAATGGCCCTGATCAAAAGTTGACATACCCTTGAATGTTTGGCCTTGTTACAGATACAGAAGGTGACACACACAGGTTAAAATTGCAATTAAAGATTAAATACCCCTGCTGCTTTTTAAATTGCAATTAATGCCTGTTTATAAATAGTCAATGAGTTTGTTAGCTCTCACGTGGATGCGCTGCGCAGGTTAGATACTGAACTATGGGGAGCAGAAAATAACTGTCAAAAGATCTGCATAACAAGGTAATGGAACTTCATAAAGATGAAAAAGGATATAAAAAGATATCCAAAGCCTTGAAAAAGTGGAAAATTTGGCGATCTCTTGATATCAAGCCAAGGTCAGGTAGACCAAGAAAGATTTCAGCCACAACTGCCAGAAGAATTGTTCGGAATACAAACAAAAACCCACAGGTAACCTCAGGAGAAATACAGGCTGCTCTGAAAAAAAGACAGCGTGGTTGTTTTCAGGAGCACAATTTGACGATTCTTGAACAAAAATGAGCTGCATGGTCGAGTTGCCAGAAAGGAGCCTTTACTGTGCCAATGCAACAGTCTCCCGACCTTAATATCCTTGAGCCACTCTGGGGAGATCTCAAACGTGTGGTTCATACAAGACGACCAATGACTTTGCATGACCTGGAGGCATTTTGCCAAGAAGAATGGGCAGCTATACCACCTGCAAGAATTAGGGGCCTCATAGACAACTATTACAAAAGACTGCATGTTGTCATTAAAGGGGGCAATGCACAGTATTAAGAATTAAGTATGAAGTATTAAGAACTAAGGGTATGTAAACTTCTGATCAGGGCCATTTTGGGTGATTTCTGTTATCATCTTGATTTAAAAAGGAGCCAAACAACTATGTGATAATAAATGGCTCCATAAGATCACTATCCTTGAATAAAAGTCATTTTTCAGTCATATTTTCAAAATACAACAAAACGAACAGAAAGAATGAATCCACTAGTGACTCACCCTCTCTACCTGAGTGCCACTCCGTTATAGAATATACAGACACAATTAATAAATATCACGTCCCAAAAACTATATATGAAGTGGGATACCCCAAAGTATAGGAAAGACCTAAATGACATCCCATATATCAATAATAGCAAATTAATCCTGAATGCCAAAAAGTCCAGCGGACACAAATTAGGCCTCCTGTAGTGGTCCCGTAATCTCTCTGGAAAGTCCCAAGTCCTCTGGAGAGTCTTATTTGTCCAATCAGGTGTGTGGCAGCTTTTCAGAAGGAACTCTGGTCATATCAGAGTTCAAATACTAAATAGCGCCAAAAAAGAAGAGAAAAGAGAAAGCGCATGCCACTTCCTAGTGTAACTTATTTTAAAACAAATTTACAGTATATAAAAATCACAAATGAACACTCACATTCAGTAACCTCTACACTAAGAGCTATTTCAGCGTATAATCACACCTTATCTGGTAGTCCTTGTGCATGGATAGGGTCAAAATACACAGGCACAGTTCATAAAAAAATGTATAAAAAATATACAAAAGCATACACAATAGCTAGTTGAAAAATATAAAACAAGAAATTCCTAATGAAATAAAACTATACGCGTTTCTCCTGTCCTCCCCAGGCTTCCTCAATGGTAAAATAAATAAATACTTCAATATTGCCAAAATTTCACTATTTCGTCCAGGGTATGCAAACTTTTGAGCACAAGTCTATCTGTTTTTAACTAATGAGAGAATAATCTTAAATGGACACTGACAAGATGACTTACAGTTATAATGTGGTTACTATAACAGAACTCAGTTTGTATTTGCATCAAATATGCTTCTGAGTTTTAAACACAGCTTCAGTCTGAGAAACATCTACCAATTCTTTTCATATAAATACTTATAAAAAGTACAGCTTTTGAGTAAATAAAACACATATTACTTTGTCATTGAAAGAGAAAGCAACATAAATATTTCGTCAGATTTATAAGAAAATCAAAGGAATTACCCCAACAATACGGGCCGTATCTAATAATGTGTGAGACTTGTTGAACTCTTGTAATACCTCTTTATTTGCATCTTTAGCAAATTCCGAAATATCCAAGATTTCTCCACTCCTTATTAGAACATTTGGCCCAGAATATCTGTCCATAAACATGTCCATCATTCTCTTGCTTCCGTCGTAAAAATCAGTTAATGTTAATACCTGCCACCTTTTGATATTCTTAATTGTTTTATGAATGTTGCATTTTAGATTTCCATATTAGACTCTGTTGAACCTCTGCTCTGACCTCAGATTGCATCCAGCTAAATCACGTTCATTTTCATAATCTCATTGGCATTGGCAATGCAATTAATAACACAAATATCATTAAAACAAGTATTTGAGTAATATATATTAAAATCAAGTTAATTAAACCCATGACTTGCTAAATAATCTACCTCACTGAACCTGCCAAGTTCCAGATCCAGGATATGGCTTTTTTTTCAATGTTTTTTTTTTTGCCCTGGAAGGGGTCACATAGAAAATAATGCAGTGACCACATGGTTTGTGGTGTAAGGTAACAATAATATTTAAGAACTTTTCAGGCATATATCATCAGGAATTTTCAAGTTATTGACTGGTGATATGTGTCACGTGTTGACTGATAAGTAGGCTAGAGGTGAGTTTTGGCAGTAAATTTGGCAGGGCTCCAGCACAATGATGATCACCATATCTCTACAAAAGACCACAAATCTATAGCTATTATACTGTGCCTTCCAGCCAAGAGGAATCCTTTGCGGATCACAGGGTAACATCTATACATTTAATGCACTTACCTTTTTAATGTATGATGTGTTGTTCTTCTAAAAAAAGGTTTGATATACTTTCCTATTTGTTCACACATTCCCTTTTATATTGTGGCACAGATACTTTAATGTTATACATTTCTCAGTAGTTGATTTAAACAAACTGTTGATAAATTTAAGAATTTAGTTATTAGTTTTGTTTTCATAAGCAAATAAACTACAGTTTCCACCAATAAATATCTGTGACTAATGGGATATGCCTAAAACTAGTGAAATAGTCATGAAATACCGTATTTTTCTGTGTATTTTTTACCAATAAAATTATATTAAACTAAATTAAGGGGGTTGTCTACACGGAATGTTGCATTTAGATACCCTGGTCTGGTAATTTAATGCTGCATCTGGACACTAGTTTTAAGGCAGGAGAAAAGGCACACGTATTGGAAATGCTTGTTCCAATTAGATTGCATTACACTGCAAGTGTGCATACAAAATGTGTATTTTATAAGTTGTTATTGTGTTACACATATATTTAAGGACACTTTGTGTCATGATTTTCACTGATTTCTATTCCAGCTCAATATCCTTGTGATCACATTGCATTTTTCCGGTTTAACACAGGGATCAAAAAAATATTGAGCTGGAATGGAAATCAGTAAAAATCATAACAGAAAGTGCCCTTAAATATATGTGTAACACAGTAAAAACCTATAGACTAAAAAGTCAAGTCGCTTTGCATAAGTCTCTGTGAGCTTGCCACATCTTACCACTGGGATTGTTGCCCATTCCTCCTTGCAAAACTGCTCCAGCTCCTTTAAATCTGACCACAGATTTTCTATTGGATTGAGGTCTGGGCTTTGACTAGGCCATTCCAACACATTTACATGTTTCCCCTTAAACCACACAAGTGTTGCTTTAGCAGTGTGTTTGGGGTCATTGTCCTGCTGGAAGGTGAACCTCTGTCCTAGCCTCAAATCATCCCTGTATTTAGCACCATTCATCTTTCCCCCAGCTCTGACCAGTTTCCCGGCTGCTGAAAAACATCCCCACAGCATGATGCTGCCACTACCATGTTTACTGTGGGGATGGTGTTCTTTGGGTGATGTGATGTGTTGGGTTTGCGCCAGACATAGCGTTTTCTTTGATGGCCGAAAAGTTCAATATTAGTCTCATCAGACCAGAGCACCTTCCTGCATACATTTTGGGAGTCTCCCACATGCCTTTTCGCAAACTCAAAATGTGCCATTTTGTTTTTTGTTGAAAGTAATGGCTTTCTTCTGGCCACTCTGCCATAAATCCCAACTCTATGGAGCGTACGGCTTATTGTCGTCCTATGTACAGATACTCCAGTCTCTACTGTGGAACTCTGCAGCTCCTCCAGGGTTACCTTAGGTCTCTGTGCAGCCTCTCTGATTAATGCCCTCCTTGCCTGGTCCGTGAATTTTGGTGATCGTCAGTCTCTTGGCAGGTTTGCTATTGTGCCATGTTCTTTCCATTTGGTTAAGATAGATTTGATGGTACTCCCGGGGATCATCAAAGATTTGGATATTTTTTATAACCTAACCCTGACTTGTACTTGTCAACAACATTGTCACTTACTTGTTTGGAGAGTTCCTTGGTCTTCATTGCAGTGTTTGGTTAGTGGTGCCTTTTGCTTGGGTGTTGCAGCCTCTGGGGCCTTTCAAAAAAGGTGTGTATATGTAATGACAGATCATGTGACACTTAGATTGCACATAGGTGGACATCATTTCACTAATTATGTGGCTTCTGAAGGTAATTGGTTGCACCAGAGCTTTTTATGGGCTTCATGCACATGCCAATTTTCTGTTTTCTATTTCTAAAAACTAGTTTTATGTATATATTTTTCTCATTTCACTTCACCAACTTAGACTATTGTGTTCTGATCCATCACTTAAAATTCAGATTAACAAAACATTGAAGTTAAGGCTGTAATGTAACAAAGTAGGTAAAGAGTCAAGGGGGTGAATACTTTTGCAAGACACTGTATATTTTTTTGCATATTCTAATTGAAATAAGGATGTAAACTGAAAATATAATACAATAGCAAGCATTTGCTGAACATTTTTTCTATTTGAAAGTTGAGTGAATATACAGTTATGATTTGAGTTATAATTATGGTAATATGGACAGCCTCATCTTCAGCTGCTTCTTTAAATTTTACAATACAATCATGTTCTTTTTACACAGTCATATAAATATAAATAGTCATATACAATATTTGAATGTATCTTTTCCTAAAGAAAGTATAAAGCCCAAAACTAAAGGGAGAAGGTAGAGGAGAGAGGGAAAGAATGGGACAGGAAGGAAATGGTTAAAGGGTAGCTGAGAGGGGTTTCTCACGTCCGGGTGAGACTTGTAACAGGTACATGGTTCACAATTTCTTGTTTTAACCAAGGTGTCCACTAATGGTCTGAGTGATTCTCTAGTATGTAGGTCTGCTCTTCCAAAAAGGCTGTTTCTTCAATTGTATTAAGTATTTGGTGCCAGCATAGGCCTGGAGATTTTGAAGCTATATAAAGTTTAGTGATGAAAATAGGGTAGATAGAAGCTTTATTTCCTCAGCAGATATTAGTTTTTTTTTTTTTTTTAAATACACAATAAGCACATTTGGTGGTGGTGGGGGGGGGGAGTTATGCATTTCAGACATAAGTTTTTCCAGTTTCTCTTGGTCACTGGACACAACCTCCATGTGTGATAATGTGGGCCCACTTCCATGTAGCCAGAAAGCATCCTCCTGGGTAGTTAGGGTATATAATCTTCAGCTGCTTCTTAGTGAGTTTAAGATAATAACATGCTCAGTGAATACAGTTCAAAGCTAGCACTCCTAATACACCAGTAAATGTTTATGGAAGTTACTAGTAGACGTAGAATAGAAAATGAGCTATGATGATTGTTTTTGTTGCATTTTTGCTTGGCTAGAGTAGATTTCTTACCAGCCAGAGCCTGAACTCCAAACACTCCATATTAATAATTATAATAGGGAAATAATAATGAAGTACACATTTTTTAACTTGATCTACATTTTGGTATTAAGAAGAAAGATCGAAAAAATGCTTTTTTAAATATTTCATTTTTTTATGTTAGTGTATATGCATTTTTTGTGCTGATCATGCATTTTAAAAAGAGCACCTTTCTTCAGATCCTATGTATAGTTTCATTATTTTTCCAAACCTTGACCACCTCTATCTGCACATTATTGAATCATTTGATGAGTTTGAAAGTTTGTTACGCAGCTCCCTCCCCCATTCTCACTAATATGATTTTTTTAAAGATAAATCATATCATTTGGGTCATGTGTTATATTCTATCTAATTACTGCTCAGTGCAGATCTACTTTCACGTGAGCAGATGGGGACTGTCTTCCATAGCTAAAAAAAATAAGATGCATCCTCCGTCCCTGTGCCTTTCTGTTTGTTTGCTCCTGAAAAAAAAATACCAGCCTCAACATGAAATTACCTTGTTGCAGAATTCTCCCCCCGGGATCTGGCTGCTATCCAGAGTAGTGCTGACAGCAGCTGGGTGCCTGCCAGAGGTTATTCTCCCCCGGGTATCACCATTTTTTTTTTCCCCGGCGTTAAAAGCTCTGCTTGCCTGCAAAATTAATCGGCAATGAATTTGCACTGCCAGTCTCCCAGGTTCCTGTTGTGTGTATTATTTATTTGCTACGTGGGGGGTAGCAAAGGCTACTTCTAGACTTTATGTATAAGTAGAAAAGCAGTTTACAGAAACAATTTCCGGGTTGTTTTAAAAAAAAAAATCACCAAAAGCAATGGGGGTTCAGATACTAAGATGGTACAAAATGGCCGCCATCCTGTGGTAAATTACAGAAGCCATACCTACCAATCTTTCAAATGGCCAGTGCTCCATACAGAAATATGTTATATATAAGTGGTACGCCATCCTTTATTTAGAAGGAGAAACCATAGAAAGAGGGACATGGTCAAAGCTGAACTTTACTTCATAAGAGGGACATCTGGGAAGCTAACAGGGACAAGAGGATCAAGGGACTGACTCTCTAAAAGAAGGAAAGATTGAGGTATGCAGAAGGGGACAAAATTCTTGAGATGAGTCTTTCAGTGCATGACCTCTTATTCTAGTGCACCATTCTCTCTGTTTTGCTTTTCTGCAGTGCTTTGTTAAATTCCATAATATATGTGAAAGGTTGTTTATTTATTTTTTATTTTTTTTCAAATATCCCCATCTCTTTTCTCTTCAACATAAGGATCTGGTTAATCCAACCCTCATCCACACAGCCCCTTGTATGATTTCTTTCTCTGTCTCCCTGTGAGGGTATTTCTGCTGGTTGGCAGTTTCTCAGATTTAACCATTGTGAGGGAAAGAACAGCCTTTAACATCTGCTTTATTGATAGGGGGCGATTTGAATTTCTGCTTTTCATTACAGCGTCTGTGGGAACAATCTCCTTTTTCTGAAACTGATTTGCTCTGTTCCTGTTTTTACCAGAGAGACAATTACTTTGATACCATATTCCCCACTACTGTTTTCACGTAACTGTTAACCATTTTATTACTACAAATACTATACTTTGACAAGAGACCAAAAAAAAAAAACTGTTTGAGATCCCAGTTCAGTATCACACAGCTGAAACAAGCGTATAGCCTATTGTCTAAAGCACTATGAGCATGTGCTAGCTATAGGACCACCCATCAGTAAAAGAAACATAGATTTGACAGCACCAAAAATTCCAGTAGAGCCGCAACTGCGAGCCTCTCGAAGCAAGGCGAGCCATCGACCACACAGGACATAGGCTGCAATGAGCGCCTAAGGCAATTTTACTCCAGTCATTTTTGAAAGGCAAGCACCGCGAGTGGGAGAGGCTCGCAATGAGCGCCAAAGGTGATCGTTGCAAAGCAGGAAAGTTGAGGTACACGGGGGGGAGAGGCTCGCAATGAGCACCAAGGGTACTCAGAGGAGCAAAAGCCTCACATTGTGTGGCAAACATCCTTAGTTGAGGGGTGTTCATTTGAACCAATTCAGGAACATGAAACATACATAAATCTAGGTTTCAGCTTTCAATTTTTTTAATAAAGTACAACTGCAGATGTGCATGCTTCTAAATGTTGTTTTCAGTAAAAGACCTTCCCCAAGTCCCTTCAAGGGACACAGTCAACAGTGGCCACTATGAGATATAAATTATTTGACACCAAAGTTATAGACATTTTAAGGAAAGAAAAATTATATTTTATTGCCTTGCTGTTCCCTGGAGGAATCCACAATATGTTGATTAAGGTTGTATATTTGATAGGGGAGAAGTAAGGATTACAATTATGTTTGCAAGCTACCAGCTTCCGAGCATGAGATGGGTATGGGTGATTTATCCTGCGTGTATGTAAATACTTAATATTCAGATTAAACCTTTAATGATTGGCAGCTACACTCCTCCCTTCTTCTCCTTCTTTTGTTCAGTGTGCTCTGTCCTATCCTGTCCATCGTGAGTGTCCAGTTTGTGTGCTTAGACTTGTCTATAGTATAGCGGAACCCCAAGAAGGAGTTATTGAATCATTCCTATTTCATCCCTCCCTTCCATCCAACATAAAGAGTTTTAATTAACAAAAAATAAATAACCTGAACATTCTGAGAAATTGTTTAATTCTTGGGAAACCTAGGATCCTGGAAATCCTCAATGGAAAACTGTGCTAAATAATTGTTTTGAATTTATAATATAATCTCATATTTAGTTTGACTAGAATTGTATGAAATGCACAAAAAAAATCCTGTTTTTCACCCAGATTTAATTTACAACTGCTAGTCAGTTTATATATAGAACTAGCGACTTGCCCGTCAAAAATGAGGGAGCAATAAAATTTGAAGCCATGGCAATGCTGTTTGCCACACAATGTCAAGCTTTGTCTACTCTGAGGACCTTCGGCGCTCATTGCAAGCCTCGCGCTGAGCGCCATCGGCCTCATTGTGAGCCTCTCCTCTGGTGTACTTTTGCTCCTCTGAGCACCTTTGGTGCTTATCACAAAGACAGATACATATGTCTATATTTTTTTAAATAATAATCAATTAATTAGTTACTTAATAGATTAATATACTTTACCTATTTCTAATTAATATGTCCTGCAATCAATAGCCTGAAGAGCTAACAATCTCTTTTTATTTTCCTGCAGCATACAATGTACAGTTGGACTGTTGCTGCCCTGAGGAAAAAGTGTCATCAATGTCCCAACTGTGCATTATAAATAGGCTGCGTGTGCGAGTGTAAACCGTAAAGTGCTACTGTAGATGCGTAATGTTATTAGTTGCAAGTAAGTGTTGTAAAATGGCGTCATTTGTGTATGTGTTACGCGGCTCGCAAGCATGTTCCGTCCTTTCTAATAGTGTATTTTGTACCTTGTACGTTCCTCGGTAAAAGGTGTATGCGGCTGGCGGTGTTTTGCGCGGTTCTGGGTCGTGTAGCCTCGTTTTCATTATTTTCGCCCTCAATTCGGCTTAAATTTGCATGCAACCTCACTCCCAGACGTCCTGGCTGTCCCCCCGTGCTGTGTGTGATGTTTTCTTTTTGTATTTTATTTTTTATTTTTTGTGTTTTTCGATTTGCGCGGTTTGGCCGTGAACTTTGTATTTTTTTCCGACCTCGTATTTTATCCTGCGTCTCATAATTTTTTTTTCGAAGTACCGCGGCTCGTAATTTTTATTTCCAAGTCCTGCGTCTCGTCGTTTTTTTTTGTAAGTCCCGTGTTCGTCAACTGCTTGCAGCCTAAGGCGATCCTGCGTTTCCTAAGTGCTTGTCGGCTAAGTTCCTCAACGGCCCTCATCACCAATGTCGTACGCACAACGCAAAGCGGGACGTCTCGTAGTACGACAATTATAATATGTGATTATCTTTTCAAACCATGTAGTTTCACTGCTGCTGTGAGACTATTCCATGATTCTACAGTACAGTACTCAGTTCTGTCGCTTTTCAGCATGTATTGGTTAACTCTTGCAAATATTCTGGTTTCATCCCAAAATATATTCTATTAAAACCCCTTTCTTCCCTTTCTACTCCTTACTACCCCCTATAGAGACACAATATGCTGGTTTTATGGTATTTATGACCCATATATGCCCCTGTAGACACCTGATAGTACAACAGCGCTGAATGCACAATGAATAGCAACTTCAGAGTCAGTCAGGTGATTTATTCTTCACAATGAAGCCTCTTTGTCAACATCCGTGTTATCCTCAGCTGAAGACGGATTTACTTTTTTCTTTTCCTGGCGTGTTTATTTGTTTGTTGACATTACCAAAAAAAAGATATCTCTGCGTCCTTTTGAAAGTCTTATTTCATCCTGTGCTGTCAGGCAAGTAAAGAAGCGAGACTCAGCCTGAGGAATCCAGACATCTGTATGGCTGCTGACGTCAGGAAAACTCTTGGGTTTAAAGGAAAGCTAACATAGCACAACAATTTGGCTTTATTTTAAAGTTGGTTTAATACTAAATTTCGCCCCTTTAGGAAGCATTGACTTGAATAAAACTTCTTCTCAACTGACCAAACATTTGTGTTGTCAACAGACCTTTGCAAGATTGCCTTAATAGTACAACAAAAATCCCCCTTTGTAGTGAATAAAGAGAAATAGAGTCTGAGCCCCAAATAACTTTGGTTCAAAATATTAATAAATATACTCTCTCTTCAGTGGTAGCAAGTCAATTTTATTTATTTTTATTAGTAATTTATGTATTTATTTATTTTAAATACAAATAATTTTTGTATTTACTCTATTAGCCCCTACTATTTTTACTGAAGCTGCAACCAGGAGTGTATTCTAGTTGTATGCACCTCTAGGACGATTAAGATTTGTGCACTTCTAAGTTGTAGTTCCCTTCTTGATTGTTACCTTGTGTTGGTGAAGTGGCTTGTGTACCTCAATGAAGCTGTGAGCTAAACCATGTAGGGTAACCTATGATGGGGTGTTTAAAGCAGAGAAGTAAGACAAATTGAGGTCCACTGGAAAAGGAACTGAAAACCCACTCCAGTATCTTTGTCACTAAAATCTTAAAGATAACCACAACATAACCATATAGCACTGGAAGATGAGCCACTCAGATCAGAAGGTACGTACCACATTACTGGGGAAGAGTAGTGGGCGAGTAGGAGTAGCACCAAATATAATGAAATGGTTGGGCCAGAGTTGAGAGGATACCCTGCTTATGTGGTGTCTGGAGGGAAAAGGAAAGTCTGCTGCTGCAAATAACAAATCAGTATAAGAACCTGTAACATGTACGTGATCAAACATGAGATGACAAGATTAAACATTGATATCCTGGAAATTAGTGAACTTAAATAGACTAGGAATGGATATTTCATATCAGACAACCACCAGATCTTCAACTGTGGTCAAGAATCTGCAGAAGAAATGGAGTATCCCTCATGATCAATAGAGGGTGGCTAAAAAATTATAGAAGGATTTCAATTTGAATTTAAGGCAAGCCATTTAAAATTGCAGTGATCCAAGTCTTGGCTTCAACCATGGAGGCCTCCTGTAGGGAACCAGGTACTAGAAATGCAGACCCTTCAAGGCTGGGGCTGCAGAACTAAGTTTATGAAGGAAAACAGTATATACAAAGGTTAATGAGTATCATTTTAAATAGAAATTCCAATGCTTCTTTCAGTCCATATGTGGGTACAATTGAAAATCACAGTCAATCACTGAAAGCAAACTGACAAAGCTACAGGCAGCTATATAGCAGCAGAAACTAGAAACAGGGATCCTCTGAGACAGACTGGGATCTAAAGGCAAGAACCAGCACACAGGTGGAGGTGATAGCTGGAACAGAGCAGATGGTACAGACAGAACTCCAGCCAGATAGGAACAGAAGCAGCAGCACAAAACATCACACCTGCTGCAGCAAACCAGATAGGAAAAAGACCTACAGTAGGGACAGAGTCTGTTAAAGAACTCACTAGATGCGCATGGGGTGAGTCACATTACCTGTCAGTAACTAGGGGGCAGTGTTATGACCCACAGACGCAGAGCCATCTTTCATAAGTCTATCTTGCAGTCTACTCTCGGTAGTGGTAGTGGTGTGGATTGCCTGCAAAAAACAGCAGAGCATTCTTTGGCCTACCACAAGGCCTACCAGAACAAGTACTCCCGATAGTACCCCTCCGCTGAGGACTGGTCTATGCACGGCCGCTGACAGGCTTGGAAGGGTGGAGCTGATGGAACTGTTGAACCAAATTTAGTGCATGAGCATCAGACTCGTGGAGCCACATATTCTCTTCTGTCCAAATCCCTTCCACTCCATCAGGTATTAGAGGCTCAACCTAAAGAACCTTTAATCCAGAATTCTTTCTACCTCAAATTCTTCATGTCCATCCACTATAAGAGTAGGTGGAGTGGAGAACTGCTTCCTGACCCATGGTTGTAGGAGCAACACATGGAATACTGGATGGATACACGGTGGGTGAGGCAGCGCCAATTTATAAGCCACAGAACAAACCTTGGCCTCAAAATGGAATGGTCCAATATATCTTGGGCCGAACTTGGGAGATGGTTGCTGCAGTTTGAGATGCTTTGTGGACAACTACACCTTGTTGCAATCCTAAGGGTCCAAAAAGTATCTATGTCTGCAGTCTGCGTACTTTTCTAGCAAAGGAAGCACTTGTAGAGCTTCCTTGGCTATAGACTAGCCTGGCTGGAGATACTCAGCTCACCCATCAGTGGCAAGATGTCCAGTGGACACATTGGTCATTAGGATGGAGGGATGGTGGTACCCCATAGGTCCATAAAATGGAGTTGTTCTTATTGTGTGTTGTCTTGCATTGTTATGTGCAAATTCGGCCAAAGGCAAGAGGTCTGTTGAAGTACTGTTCCAACCCTTGTATGATACAATCAGTCAGACCGATAGTTTGGGGAAGCAATCCAGAAGAATAAATCAAACAAATATGTTTCTTCAAAAGGATTTTCAAAAGGATTTTCCAGAGTTGTGATATAAATTCTACCCCTCTGTCTGAGATGAGTTGAGAGGGAAGGCCATGGAGCCAAAAGAAATCCTTGAGAAATGGATTCACCAGATGAGAGGCAGCTGGCAACTCTGTAGTAGTATGAAAGTGGCTTGTCAGGATAATCTATCAATAACACAAATTACAGTATTCCGTGGATGATGGTAAGTCCATGATAAAATCCATGGATAGGTGGGTTCACGAATGAGACAGTATATGTAAGGTTTGGAGCTCTTCAGATCATTCTAGGAAAGTCTAGGAATGGCGCTGAGTCTGTTTCAAAGACTCACATTTTCAGCTTCACATACAAGTGATTTTTGTGTTTTTAATTCGTGGGGGACTTGTTTGACATGTAAACGATGAGTCTGCAACTCTGGAGAATAGAGAGGATGTCACTGAGGTAAATGACGACATGGAAATATAACAGATCTCTAAATATATAATTCACATAATGTTGGAATAAAGCTGGGATGTTACATAAGCCAAATGGCATGACGAGGTACTCATAATGACCATATTTCTTTCTGAAGGATATGTTCCACTTATCTCCGTCAGGGATCCAGGTTAAGTTGAATGCTCCATGTAAGATCTAGTTTGGTGAATAATTTAGATCTTCTGAGGTGATCTATAAGCTCAGAAATGAAGGGGAGAGAGGAAAAATGTTTCACTGTTACTTCATTAAGCCCTCTGTAGTTGATGCAATGGAGCAGACTGTCATCTTTTTTTGCTACAAAGAAAAACCCAATACCAGCAGCAGAGGTAGACTCTTGGATAAAACCTCCAAGTTATGTTTAAAAGTTTCAGAGTTTCAGGTTCTGAAGAAGGGGAGCTTGACTGGCCAGTCATAAGTCCTGTGTGGAGGTAAAGTCTCATCAGAGAACTGCACGTACTACAGAGGACCTTTTAGAGAAGCCCTCCAGTGGGAATTTTTCATAAGTACACGTTAACTATCTTTAGCATCTCCAAACCCTAAGTTTAAGGTTCCTAATAGTAGGTCAGGCCAGGTGTCCAAAATAACAAGTTTAGTACTCTACCCTCCCACCCCACACACACACTTGAAACACTTTTCAAGCTTTGTAGGCAGATTGTCTGATCTGTTTTATTCGGGGGGATCCTTGCTAGCATTCCTTTAATGAAGGTTAAGATTTATTTTATTCAGGTTCCTCTCACAGTCTATATAAAAGTATTTTTAACATATAACAGTGGTGGCTCCTGCTTATATGAATATATTTTACTTTGTATAAAATTACCAGATTTTATCTGAAGTAGTCATTGATTAAAACAGGTGTAGTCAGTTATTGTTTTATGAGTATCATTGAGCTTCAATTTGTAAAATAAATCAAGGTTTACACTAGTGGATTTCAACAGTGCTGACCACTGAGGCCTTACCTGCCAGTTGAAATAGACAGAGGGATGAGGAGGGTCTTACACTTTGCACATTCCACAACCATTAATCATAACTATAGACAGATTATTGATGAATGTATCTGCAGGTAAAATGTATTCTGTTCAAATCAGTTCAATACTAGATTTTACATCACCCTGTTACATTTTTCTGGGTCTCAAAGCTGGTCCCCATGACCACTGAAAAGTCAACAACCTGTCCCCAGATCAAAAAAAGTTGAGAGACACATGTTTACACAATATATTTTTTACATACTGGCACAATATGGAAGATTATATAGTGAAGCATACAATTTACCTAATATTTTATCTATGAAGGGATTAATAGTACATTTAATGAAGGGCCAGAGGGCCAGATTTGTACCTCTTTCCTTTTATTGACATCCACAGCATTAAAAAGTGTTACCTCCTATAAAGTAAACTGCACGTCTATGTATAACAGTAAAGAGCAAACAACAAGTGACAAATAAAGGAAATAAAGATGTTATCAAACTTGACTCACATCAAGCTTTTTTCCTTGGTGTATAATTCCTTGGTAATTATCTCTAATTAAGTTGGCTCTTAATTATGTTTACCGGGCAAACTGGGTTGAACGTTAAAGAGGCACCTACCACTGCTATGTTTAATCACACCCTGGGAAGACCAAACAGGTTCATACGAGGTCCTGATGGTATTTAACCCATTCAATACACTACAAATTGTTTGTGTAAATGAGTAAAAGCATAATTCCCTAGTTGGTCATAAACAAAACTAAATATATTTCAAACATTATTTGTATTTCTATCACAAATCTAACCATAGCAACTTTTTTTAATTTAATAATTTATTACAATTTTTTTTATCTACATGTAAAGTGTTTGCAAGTCAAAGTTTTTGCATACCTTAGTCATTATCGGATAGATAATTTCTCTAAGACTGTGACAAGTGCTTGGTTATTAGCAGAGATGGTACTCTTAAAGGTGGCATTGCTATTATTACACCATAGTCGTAGGAGGACTGTGCCATTAGTACACTTGGGTCCTAGCATGGACTGAAACTATAAACACGAGACTGCCATTAGTACTCTTTGGTCACATACAGATCTGACCCTTTATGTGTTATAGGAAGGACTGGTGCCCTTAAAATGAAACTGTCAATAAAGCTTTGGTTCCAACACTTTGGCTCCAACAAGAATGGCCCATTAAACATATCACTGTCATTAATACAATGAGGGACTGCCCCCTAAAAATGTCACTCTGGGCTGGGATGGTCCTGAGAGATACTGGACCCTTTGCTGTTGCCATTAGTATATCTTAGTTCTAGGAAGGACTGACCCGCTAAACATATCAGTGCTATTAGTGCACTTGGGTACTGAAATAACTAACCTTCTAAACATTCCCATTTGCACTCTTCAGTCTAATCTTTTTAAACACTGCAATACCATTAATATGGTTTGCTCCTGGGAGGGGACTGATCTACACATAGTGTTGGTACACTTTGAAGCAAGAAGTGGCTGACTATTAAACATAGCACTGTATTTAGCACATTTTAATCCTGGGATGTGTGGTAATTTGGGGTTTGAGCTAGTGCTCAGCCCTTTTCCAGGCAATGGGTTAACTTTCCATTCAGTTTTACAGAATGATACACTATCCAGAGCACAACACTTCTACCCTCAACAACTCATGAGCAGTCTCCTCTGGGGAGCCACAGCTCTTAATTAATTTAATTAACAATTCATTAAACCCCCGCCTTCCACGTTCCCTGCTTCCACATAATTGCAGGTATATTAACATCATAAAATCGAGCAATGCCGAATCAATTAACAAATGCAGAATAGCGATGTATACAATAATGTGAACAAAATAAATTCCCTCAGAAACTAATAATTAAATGTGAATGATCAGGAGACACTGGGTAACTGTTTATATCCTTGTGGAAAACACTAGTTGGCTGCAAATGTATTTCCACGATTCACTGTCAGATATGTACCGTTCTACATACACAAGCACTGTAGCCCAGAATAGAACAATATGGCTGACTGAATGGCTAAAACATTAAAAACAAATCTGAATGTGTGGTATAAACTGATAAGTTATAGTTTAATATATATATATATTACATGAATTAAAAAAATCTATTTTATTTAGTTTAGTTTAACTGGTTATTAGTTTCTTGGTTACCATGATAACCTTTATGGCCTGCATGACAGTTGTCAGATGCCATTTTAACTCATATTAAAGTTAGATATCTACAAGTAGAATTTTTAGAACAATAATGCTTCTCAACAGAGACGGTAAAATATAATAATGGGCTCACTGCATGAGATATCAGATCATCCTGAATTAAAGACATTTCAGAAAATAGGAATCCAAAACAGTCTGTGATTTTAGAGTAGGTAGGAAAGGGCAGATTGGGTGGCACAAGCTGTAATTATTTACACTGACTTTCAGTAAGAGGAATAATTCCCCTTGATTAAATTATCTGTCCTCCTTTGTGTTCAGTAGTAGTAATTGCATCGTGCATCATCTAATTAAGAGGAACTATGCTGCAAACAATTGATACAGGAATGAGGCACAGCCACTTTCACGCACTGTCAGAAATAGGGTTATCAGGTATAGGAGTAGCAATGCCAGAACATGGATGTTTGTTTTGAAATTAGGTTACCACCTTAAGTGGTTGACTGAGGTGTCAAAATGCCCTTCACTAAAATAATACAGGGCGCATGGAATAGCCAACTAGTAAATCCTGTTTTGTCTTCTTGAGAAGTATTACATGTTCATTTGGCTTAATACGAATTTTAAGCTGCCAGAATTTATCTCTATTTGCCCGGCCTTACTTAGTCATACAAGCATGTAAGTTCAATACTGAATACACGTGGCCATAGAAGGATGATACAGATACACACACAACCTACTCAGTGTAATACTTCACCTGGGTATCTATATCTCTATTATTAATTAATTCCTTTCCTACAGCAACTTTACCATTTTGCTTTGAATAAAATAAAAATGCACTGTGAGATCCTTTTAAAAGATTCAGGGGCTACATACAAGGCTCTTCAAGTGAAATACGTTGCCAGTCACTGGTTTTACGGGCCACAGAAACAGCAGTACAAATCAAGACATTGTTAAATTACTTGTTAACAAATAATTCCTTAAGTGACATTGTATTGAAAGTCTTCATGAATAAGCAAAATCATTTGGAGCAAACATGTTGCTGTTTTGGAAGAAGAACTCCTCCATCACCCCTTACCCTGTCCTATAGGAGGGTGCACTGGGATCAGTTACCGTAGATTCCAATTTTAATCAGTAGCTGGCAAACAAGGCAACAATAAATACATTAAGTCTGACCATTAATGTACCTAGAAAGTTTAGAGGGACATAGCAAAGGTTCCAATTAAACTAGAACTTAAAGGTATATCT
This sequence comes from Discoglossus pictus, assembly GCA_027410445.1. Lineage (NCBI taxonomy): Eukaryota > Metazoa > Chordata > Amphibia > Anura > Alytidae > Discoglossus > Discoglossus pictus. The sequence goes on along the minus strand of CM050164.1, from coordinate 218,608,415 downwards.
ATAATGGTTGTTAATAAACATCTAAATTCCTTAAGATAATTGACAGTTGCTGTTTTTAGGCAGAAATTACTTTTCAAGATCTTCCTGGACAGTCCTTTTTCTCAGGTGAGTTATGAACACTGGTTGTGTGTGTGCTTGGAGGGGGTGATTTAATGGACATACATGTGTAGAATAATGACAAATGTATTAACACTTAAAAGCCTCTGTGACTGTGCCGATTCAACCAACTGAGTATGCACGTTCGGCCAATCACCCCCTACGAGTGTCAATTAATGATCTGAGATAAGAGACCTGGCCAGGTAGTAGAATGTCACGGTCACAAAAAATAAATACAAGAAGAAAAATAGGTTGATTTGTATCCAGATCACAAAGGGATACAATTAAAAAATACCGTCCATAATGCCCTTTTATACTTGTATACCAATTGGATTTGAGAAGTATAGATAAATGTTAATAAGAGGTCACAAGAAATAGCAACATTCAAGGTCAAATACCTAAAACTAATATACATTTTTTAATAACAAACAGTTGCAAGTATAATCTATCTTGTATGTAAAGTTTTTATTATTAGTTGACCTTATTTGTATTATTTGAGTTGTTCTTTTAAGCTTTATGCATACTGATCGATCATACTGCCCATCTTTAATGTAAGGGACGCAGATGTCAGGAGGAGAAGTGAAGGAGGATTTTTTCCATCCTAAACAGCTGCATTTTGTGTAAACCATGGAGTAACATTGTTAGATTATGCATATATTTAATCATTTGCATGGTGAGAATACCTATATGGATCTTGACTTAGAAGTATTTAGAAGATATTTTCCTTTGTATAATTAAACTATTGCTGTACACTGTACATAAAGTTAACAATGGTTTTAAACTACTTAATAGCCTTTAATTAAAAAGAGTTTAGATATTGCCATGTGCTGCATCATGATAATTACACTTGCTTTTCAACATTGGGCTTTTCAATGTAAAACATGTATTTGGATATTTTAGGCACATAGGCTGGCTTTTAGTATACCACCTATTCAAACCAACTATATTACATTAAATCACCCACATGAGATTTAATATAACCTCCAAATAATCAGATTAGTTTTATGACAAATATCACTGCCCCTCCTTATCGAATACTCAAAATTACATCATCTTTCGTTGTAAATTCCTGATTTTCATTATTTGTTCCCCATCTAATCCCCTCAGATCTATTCATTTTTATAAATGTCCCTTATTCCCATTTCATCAAATCCCTTTTATCATATAGCCATCATCTAATATCCTTTATTACATGTTCATCTCACTTAAATTACATTCCCACATCATCAAACTAACCGCCCCATCCCATCCACAGTGAACGGTGGTGAAAAAAATGTCAACTTTGCAAATGTGGAGAGCAATAGCTCAGTTATTAAAGGGTATAATACAAATCATCCACACATACACATTACTATATTGACCATAAAACATGTAATTTGCATATAATATAAGCAGCAGCTGAAAAATAATTTAACTCTCAGTTCCTATTATAATACAAATCAGCAGGTAAACAGCAAATATAAGGAAATAATATTAGTTTGCAACAACAGATATATTGCTAGTTATCATAAAGGACCACTTCAGTTCAACAAAAAAATATACTTACATAACAAACTAACAATTTTAGTAACTGTGTGAGCCATGGACATAAATATTTTTGGGGAAATCTGAATGTTTTAAGGCTCTATTTATGAGAACAGGAATCTATTTTATGTTAGTTACATCGCATCCTGAGAGTTGGATGATGGTGTGTGCATTTGCTGTTATCAGCGGAGCGAACAGACAGAAGTCCAAATACTTTATTTGTTAACTGGATACGACTGAAATTGACACCATACCCACCCTCTAACTGGCTCAAAAGCAGGACTTTGCATGATCTCTCCATAAATGTAAGTGCCCCTCACATACACACACAACTTCCACCAATGGATCCCTCCAGGGTCCTCCAGACGCATCCATATTTCTTTTTTTTTGTCTAATTAAAAACTAGCTGTAACACTTTTTTCATGTTCTTAAGCTGAATCAAAGTTTTCAAAAATATATATTTTTTTCACTGTGCACTGATTCTTTATTGGGCATATATACTTCATCGATGTAATGGCAAAGTCACTCAGCAGGTTTCTTGTTAAATCCAAGACTATCACCTGCTTAGTATATACTACGTCAATTCCTTACACAAGACACAACAAATATTGTAATCCACTCACTCATCATAGCACACCTAGACTACTGTAACTCCCTTTTTATTGGCCTCCATACCAGCTGTCTGTCCAATTCTATCATGACTGCCTCTGCCAGACTTCTACTCCTCACAATCCTCCTCTCTGTCAGTATCTCCACTGGCTTGCAGTTTCCATTTCCTCCAGAATTAGAATTCTTGAATTCTACCCATAATATCCATGGCCAATAATAATAGTAATAGTAAATTTGTATACACCAACTTTGCTTACTAAGGCAGCTTGGCAGTTGACTGACTTAAAATATTAATTCCCTAACTTAATTATTCAGCCAAATTTCTTTATATCTAGACAGGCTTGGATTTCTACATGTAACGCCAATACGCACACATTTTATATATATATATATATATATATATATATATATATATATATTTGTTCTAGATGCTCAAATGTGTCAAATGTGAACACAAATGTACTATTTATTTACTATATATAAATCACATATACAGTTGTCAGCAGCCAGGCTTGCCAAAATCCGTTGGTAACGCAATGGGGAAACTGTGGCCAGGCCGTAGGCGCTCATCCCTATGACCCCGTAGCACTTAGGCAGGGAGTGCCAAGGGCGCTTCCTGCGCTGGTGGAGATGAGTGCCATAGGCGCTCATCCCTACGACCCCGCAACACTTTACCATCATACCTACAACCCGCAGAACTACACATGAACACAAAACTCAAATACACTATTCACACTGCAAGACCCATAGCACTTTTAAAAAATTGCAGGAAAAAAAATAAGGCCCGTAACACTTACAAAAGGAAACCGCGACTTGCATAAACAAACATACGAGCCACAAAAAATACAAACTTAGTGGCCGAACCGCGCACACCGAAAAACACAAAAACAACACTAAATACAAAGAAATATAAAATAAAAACATCACACACAGCAAGGGGGGACAACCAGGACATCTGCAAGTCATCTTACACGTCAATTTAACTCCAATTTCCAGAGTTTAGACACTCGATAAAACCCTAAGCGAGAGAAAAAATGGCCGCCGACAAAACGAAAATGAGGGAACACGACCCCTAAAGCCGCAAAACACCACCAAGCACATACGACTTTTACAAAAAGCTGTACGAGGTACAAGATACACCATTAGCATGGACGCTAAATCATCCACAGCCGCGTACCACATCCACATTCGCCGCCATTTTACAACACTAACTTACACATTGCGGAAGTACACAGCTACACTAACGGTTTCCCCTCGTGCACGCAGCCTATTTACACTACACACTGCACACATTGCTCACACTTATACATCAGCTCAACAACAGTGCAAACCTACATTGTATGCTGCAGGAACATTAAACAGATTGTTAGCTCTTCAGCACATTGCTTCCTGCATATATTAATTACAAATAGGTAAAGTATATTAATTTATGATTTCAATAATTAATTAATTATCATGAAAAACATAAATATACATATACACAACAACAAAAAAACACAGTATCGCAATAAACGTCAAAGCCCTTCACTGCGTGCCTAACAAGGAGCGCCAACGGTGCTCATAGGACACAAACTACACCAGCGGACAGACTTGCAATAAGCGCAAAAAGGAGATCAGTGCGGACCTTACAATGACAGCAGAAGCGCCTATGATAACAAAAAATACACCAACCAAGAGGCTCGCGATGATCTCACATGATCAAAACACTTACTGTCTGTGGCAAACAGCATTACCTGCATTATTTTGACCCGTCATTTTTGACCCGTCATTTTTGACGGGCAAGTCGCTAGTATATATATATAAATATATAAAATCTAAGTATATAGTGATATTTATTTTATTAGACAAACATTTTAGTTAGAGTGACAAGCTTTTGAGAGATATACCTCTGAATAAAATATAAGAGAAGAGTTGAGCCTGAAAATGACAGACTGCTTATCTGTCAAGATTATTTAAAACTATGTAGACTTAAATATAGCTATTTTGGGGGGGGGAATGTGTTTTTGCACTGCAATAGAATTTAGATTTGCAATTGAACATAAGAACTAAGGACAATAGTCCTGTATCATTAAGAGTCAATTACCTGCATATGTTATATAAACTTTACATTACAGGCAGCTTGTAAACTGCATGATGTTTTTAAAGCACATAGTTTCATTTAAAAACTAGATTAAAATATGCTCTAGTGAGCCTCGGAAAGCACTGCTTCACTATATTTTCAGGTGTTACTTTAGTAATCTAAAGCCATTTATCTAACCATGATCACATCGCTCTGGATACAGTTACCAACAGGTTTACCAAAAATGTCTCAGAGACACCTGCTGATTAATTTATCAAGATCAAACACCCTTAAGCATTTACTGTATAACCATCTCTTTATGTATACAACACAATGCTCCATTTGCCAATTTGCCAAACTAATTTGTGTAAACAAAATATGTGTTAGTCTTAACTATTTAATACATGTTATATTTATGCATATTTTTTTATATATTTTCACTTCCTAAACTGGCTGATATTGAGTATAAAAATTATATAAGGTAATAAACATCTACAAAATCTTTATTGTGTGGTCTCACCCAGTCTGTTCTTTTTATTATTTTACTAAATACTATAAAACAGCAATAGTCAATTATTATTTTTTTTAAATCACATCTTAATGAAAATGAAGTCAATGTCCTTAATCTTTGTTTTTTATTATGGATGTATAGGAAGATATTTTAATATAAATGTATTCAGACGGGTGCATGAAAGAAGTTTATATAGTGCAGGTGGCTTAGGAAGATAGCAACATGTAACTGATAGCTTAGTTTAGCATTCAGAAACAGCAGATGAGATATCTGATATGTTTAATAGTGTAATGAAAGTCTGCCTAATGACTACCCATTCTATAAAATATCTAGCATTATTGGTCTTTGTATTATTTTATATGCTTCATAGCCTAAAGCAGGCTTGAAATTCCTTTACTCTATTAGCCAGAAGTTGCTCAATGAATATCCTACTTTGAATGTATTTCTCTAAAAAAATTAAATAAACTGATGGACCTGAAATACTTTTGTCAGAGGTATTACTTGACCTTAGAGCAATGATGTACAACCTGTTTAATTTGAATGGTCCCATATGCAGCCCCTGAGCCTTTAAATTACACTCACATTACTTGCAACCTTCTTATTTTACTCAAAGTAGAACGGTAATGCTGCTGTAAGAAAGGCATTAATTTAGACAAGAGGTATTGATAAAATGGTGTATAATTTAGGAATACAGTTGAGTATTGTTTCCTAGTTTTAGAGAGCCATCCTGGGGGCCACACCGGAAGTGCCTGCGGGCCGCATGCAGCCCCTGAGCCACATGTTGCCCACCACTGCCCTAATGACTTACAATATTAAGTTTGTGATAGCAATATTACATTTTCTAATGATTAACTATTACATTTATATTGTTGGGAAAGTACATAATTTGCATACTAGGACCACGGTTTTTCACTCTGGGACCCTAAAAGCTTCACAAAATCCTACTAGGATATTAGCATACAAAATCACTGCATCCTGGAGAAAGGACAACTGTGTGTCATCCGTGTGGAAAAATTAGTAGAAATTTGCTTATTCAGTTATACTGTGGATTGCATTATTGTCACCATCTTTTACCATAATAAAGGTCTGTGTTCATTAAGGTGTTGAGAATATTTTATAAATGAATGCCATGCTCTTTTCATTAGGGGAAAGAGTGATCTGATTTTGCTGCCATTAAATCACTACACGAGGTGGCTTTGCACCTTGGTCTGTATGTAGCCAAATACTAATTACATGCTATTATATTTAAACCAATCTCTTCCGGCCAGAACGTACATCGTTCCAATATAAACAGTGTTGACAGATTGGAGAGGCCCAGTTTACCCCATCATCCACCTGCTCACATCCTTCTCTAATTCATGACCTCTTTATTGGTCCCTTAAATTTCATCTCAACCTTTTGTCTTCCAGCTCACATCCCAACTGAGTCCCTTCCTGAATGGACCACTGATGTGTCATATCTGTGCCATATGAAGAACGTGATAATGGGCAAAATGCTTTTAGAATGTTTAAAATAAATAACTATAGTTTTTAATTTTAACAATTTTATTTAAATTTATCTTAAAGATGGCTGACATTTACTTTTGTTCCTAACGTGTGGGAGAAATCTGTGATTCATATCTCTATCCAGTCCTGTTGAAAGACTGCCATTATAAAGAGACACTTGACAATAGGACTAAATGGAACAGCACATTCTGGTAAGATAACTGTCCTCCTCATGTACAGGTCAACTATCTGTCTGTTAAATTCTAAATTGTGAAGTTTTTCCCAAACTACAGTTGTCAAATCCATCTCATGAGCTCTCATAGACCACCTTTCCCAGGCCCTCTTCCTGTTTTTCCCCATCACATGCATCACCTTACTCCTTGAAGCCTCCATTTGTCATTGTCACTTGATCCTAATAATAATGCCATCTTACACACCTTCACTTTCAGTGCTGTAACTACAGAAATTCATGCTTTGCTTTCTCAATAACAAACAGTAATGGCTGAGCAATTGCACAAACCAATTTTAACCAGACTTCAAAATAACAAGACAAATTAAATCACAAAAGCAAAGACTGCAACAGTAAACTCTCATTCAATGTACTCTGCTGCAAACTGATGTTTTTTAGTAAGTGTCTGTCCTGCTGAGCTTACAATCTAAATTTGGTGCTAGGAACATAAAGGGATAATGCTACTGTTTAATACATTCTTCAAAGATAAGTGAGTGTGTTAATTATTTAGGAGTCTTTACAAACTTGACCGCAATCGTGACAAATGCTGCAAGGGATTCTGGGTAATGGTTTGGAACCATTGCATCACTTTCTACTCGTAGTTACTTATTTGTATTAGGGTATATTTGGGTATTTGGGTACATTGTTTGTTCCACTTAAAAATGTCACTGCCGTCACTGTCTCCCCAACCAGAACTCATTAGTATTCCAGAGCATCACCCAACCCAGACGGCTTGCAGGGGTCGGAGGACGCAAGCCACAGCTCAGACAGCTCTCTGTCAAATAGGTCGGCCAGCTGTGGACTCCGGCCTCTTGACCTCGGGTTCTCTTCCATAGCACAGATGGCGGAGGCCCGGCCCCCCCTCTGGTGCAGACTGAATAGCACCCTTCAGACATACTGTGCATAGGAACGTGTTAACTCCAACATTCAGGTCATAACCATGGCCTCTTCTCCAAGGAAGATACTCTGTGGAAGATGGAAGGATGCCATGCAGCAGGATATCATTTCCATTCAAACGGTCAAAAGGCTATTATGTAAAAGTGAAAAAAGTAGTGCAGTTAGTCACAAAAGTCACAAAAAAAGTTTCTGATGGAAGGATTGGGCGTTGTTCTTGTAAAATCCATAGTTTGCCCCAAAACTGTGTTTTGCACCTTGGTTTGCCTATAGCTAAGAACTATAGAAACAAAGATTCAAATTAGAATTTGGGGTATAACTATATTGGGAAGCTTTGATGTATTTCCCACCATTGGTAGTGGGACTGAATCTACACAAGGAGTTCAGATTTATTTTCGAACAAATATTAGATTATTTTGTATATAAATGTAATCCTAGTAGCAAATAGTATCTGGGATTTTACAACAGAAGAAGGGCAAGGTTGTGGAAAAAAGTGATCAAATCAAATGTTACATGTTTATGTACTACTCAGTACTGTTACTCACCGCATCTTATTAACTGTCAACAAAAATGGGGATGCACGGTGTGAAGAAGCTGTTGTGTCTGTATGAGCCGCCTGCAGAGAGTATTCACACGCAGGATCCTGTGTGCACTGTGCAGGCTCGGGCCGTTGTGTCACTCTAAATGTCACACATGATCAGTTATACATCCTGACACTTGGGGACAGATCTCTTTTGTATAAAAGAAACAATCGTTCCCAGGGTTCTAAACAGAGTTTGCAAACAGGTTCTTGAGAAAAAAAAAGAAAAAACAATAGGCCCATGTCTGCTACATTGCATCACTTGCTTCTCTAGCAGAGGTGGTACTATAAGATTCTTAAATCAGATTTGTGTGTGTTGTATTGCATTAACTTACTTTTCGGTAAAATGTGTTAATATAAATTTATTAAATAAAACATGTTTGGACCATATCTGCTACATAGTATTACAGGCTCCTCTTTCACAAATGTATCTCAAAGCTTTATTTTATAAATCTGTGACTGCTATAAAGCATTGCTTTCCGATCAGGATCTTCAAAAGCATAGGGTCATGTTGGCTACATTATATTTCTTGTCTATCTGCCAGGCAAATTTCTATAATATATGAAGTGTTTATAAGTTCATACAAAAAAATAAAAATAAATAAGTGGCAAACATAAAGAGCAATATATATATATATATATATATATATATATATATACACATACATATTATATATATATATATATATATATATATATATATATATATATAATATAGCAATGAAAGAAAAGTGTTAACTATTTCATAAACAGCATCTTGAGTATAAGTGGCACAATTACATTTTTTTAATTACGGTACATTTGATCAATTCACTTTACATATCGCTACTTTTTAAAAATGTTTTATTGTCATTTAACCCTTTCCTTCACATATAGCTGGGGGGGATTTACTAACAGGATGCACATTAAACAACGATCTACTGCGACACATTGTGCATTAGCGCTACTCAAGTCTGCATGCGATTTATTAAATCTCAAGTATTATAATTAGGTCCACGATGTGGTAAATAACAAAAAGAGGAGGACAGAACAAGTATCCTTTAACAGTAAGTGCACACCCTGGGCCCTAATAACAATATAGAGCAAAAAAGTGTGTAAAACTTAACATTTATTAGTTAATTTAAAATCCGTTAAAATTATTGAAAATCTGACGAGATAAAGTAGGTAGGGGAATGAAAAATTGTGAAGGACTTCCTATTTTATGATTTTAATTTGGAGGGTAAAGATAAACCCTATATCCTCTTTGTCTAGAGGATGATAAAGTGCATAAAGTGAACAAAGTGCATAAAGTGTAGTGGAATACAAAATAGTAGCAATAACATAGGTCTGGGTCTGAGGCTTATGTGTTTGCACCAGTAGGTATTACCACTCACAAAAAAGTGACTTGTGCTTATAGGAATTAATAAAGGAATTGCACTTAAAAATATTGTACCTTCCTATAATGTATATAGCTTATGTATAGTGCCAATATAAATTCAATTAATATATAAAGTGTAGCTGGATACAATAGATATAGTGCTAGTGCTCTCTGAGGTTATTAGGTTATATCAATGCTTATATTATCTCCTATGTTGTAAGGAAGGTCCTTGAATTGACTCAAATAGTCATATGATTATATATTCCCCTACACTAACTGAGGAGCCGAGATGCCCAATTAAATCCACATTGTAGTGTTAATTATTCTTTATATTATCATTTAGATGTGGAGAATATTCTTAGGGTGATTCTTGGGTAATGAGGTCAGTGTTTTGCCAGAGCACCACAGCTCCAAACAACTCGCCGCGTGTCGCCTATGCGTCTGCGTGTGACGTCATAGAGCGGCGTCGCGGCGTTGTACGTTCAACCCGACGCACGTTTCTGAAGATTTCATCAGGGGTTCCATAGGCGACACGCATAGGCGACACGCGGCGAGTTGTTTGGAGCTGTGGTGCTCTGGCAAAACACTGACCTCATTACCCAAGAATCACCCTAAGAATATTCTCCACATCTAAATGATAATATAAAGAATAATTAACACTACAATGTGGATTTAATTGGGCATCTCGGCTCCTCAGTTAGTGTAGGGGAATATATAATCATATGACTATTTGAGTCAATTCAAGGACCTTCCTTACAACATAGGAGATAATATAAGCATTGATATAACCTAATAACCTCAGAGAGCACTAGCACTATATCTATTGTATCCAGCTACACTTTATATATTAATTGAATTTATATTGGCACTATACATAAGCTATATACATTATAGGAAGGTACAATATTTTTAAGTGCAATTCCTTTATTAATTCCTATAAGCACAAGTCACTTTTTTGTGAGTGGTAATACCTACTGGTGCAAACACATAAGCCTCAGACCCAGACCTATGTTATTGCTACTATTTTGTATTCCACTACACTTTATGCACTTTGTTCACTTTATGCACTTTATCATCCTCTAGACAAAGAGGATATAGGGTTTATCTTTACCCTCCAAATTAAAATCATAAAATAGGAAGTCCTTCACAATTTTTCATTCCCCTACCTACTTTATCTCGTCAGATTTTCAATAATTTTAACGGATTTTAAATTAACTAATAAATGTTAAGTTTTACACACTTTTTTGCTCTATATTGTTATTAGGGCCCAGGGTGTGCACTTACTGTTAAAGGATACTTGTTCTGTCCTCCTCTTTTTGTTATTTAGTCTATTTTATCCTTAAGTAGCACCCCTTTCTCATCCCAGAATCTTTTTAATACCTTGAGCCACCTATCTTTCTCACTTTGTACCTATTACCACGATGTGGTAATGCTCAATAATTCCCGATGTAGAATTATGTATCCACCCACTATCCACCCTATTATACATGACAATCAGAATAGTGCATGAGTGTTTTAGGGGTCAAGTATGTGCAGTTTAACAGCTCTTTCGGCTGGGCGCAATTGCATGTCAAAATCCTAATGCTATACTACCGCTTTGCAGGAAAATGTATCTCTTGGAATCTCAGTAATACTTTGAGTTGTTAAAACATTGTTCTGTTAAAGAAAATATATCTCTCTTTGTTTCATTATATTGCATGATTCAAATCCATTTGTATTATGCAGAAATGAGAAAAGGAAACCAGCTAGGTGTCATTGTAATTCATTAAAAAGCACGGCAGAGAACTTTCTTGGAAAAGAAAAAAAACAATTCTGAACTGTGTAGCATGATTGATTTCAAAGATCAAGATCAAGCTACAGCTGCAGTTCTAAGCAGTAGCCATTGCTCTAATTTTTCCCTGTGTTCTTTAGCAACACTCATCACATAACATACAACGGTCTTATAGCAATAAAAGGTAATTACTAACTCTTTAAGGGTTCCCTGGTGGTTAGGATTTGGTGCTTTCACCACTGCGACCTCGGTTTGATTCCAGTCAGGGAACCAAGAGGTCACACCACCCTGAAGCCCTGGGCCCGGTCAGTACTTTGCTGGGAGATCATGGGCTGTATGCTCTGGCCCACTGGAGAAGGAACTGGCAACCCACTCCAGTATCTCTGCCATGAAAACCAAGAGGATCAGCATGGTGTGTTGCGGTCCATGAGGTCGCGGAGAGTCGGATGCGACTGTGCAACGCAAATATAAAACAAACTCTTTCCTAAAAAGCAACTTTTGTTTAGAAGTAACAATATAAATTTTCAAATTGCATTTTAACAATTCATTTTAAATATCTTTACTTTTTAAAACTATTTTGTGATCATTTACCCCTTTCATCCACCCACATTGTATTATTAATCATTCCATTACTTTCTACATATACTGTTGGTGTCTCATGTCTACTATTACTTACTTCTCCCAGATGTTCATTTCATGCAGCGTTTGCTGTAAAGGTAAATAGCTGTGTGCACAATTCCACTTTCAAACTTAATTTCCAATTCTAATCCCAAACGGCTGTAATTATCTGTAACACATACATCCACCCCACAATTCCACAATAAGCAGAACACGCATTAGACTCAAGCTTCATCAGAAGCCTTAAGTAAATATGTTCAGGAACAAATATCATATTCCCCATGGATGTGAAAGTGAGTGATTTAAAAACACTTTATTACCTGGCATCCTCACTTTAGCTCTGTATTTGAGAAGCAAAGTTATCTACCACTTTTGTTCCATTAGGTAAATCTAATTGAATCTAATTTCTCAGATGTGCTGTTTTTTCCCTTATAAACCATGCAATTGTATAGTATTTTAGTCTGATTCTGGTACAGGGAAATTATAAGGGGTCGGAGAATTGATACTCCTAACAAAAGTGCTGAAAAGTAAAAGTAAAACTGTAAGTGATTAAATTTGATATTATAGACGATATATGCCACACCAAGCTCCCCTTGTATGACTTCTATAGGAGGTCAGTTTGTTAGATCTTTTTTTTATTGATTACAGGCTGATGGGAGGTCTAATAGTGTGAATTCTGTAACCGTATTGGGTTCTGTCATTTTTGCTAGATCACTTGGACATTACTACACTGAGCAGATGCAGTAGTACTGCAGCAGTAGACAAGGTGCGATTATCATTACTTTTAAACAGGTTTCCCAAGTTTTATTAAAGGTTTGCCACTGGTCTTCAGAAGCATCCATAATACTTTGGTGAAAGCTGTATTTATGAGAGGGATGTATAACTTCTGCTAGAGCAGAGCTGTTGTTCTTCCGACTCTCTGATTCTGAGCATGTTCTGAGAAGGTGGTAAATACCCAAAAATCAAGTGATTTAACAAATCCCCCTAGCCACCCATCTCTGATCAGCAGATAAAGACATGCACTCTTCTAGCTATCAGGAAGTGCTAAAGTCAGATAAGATGGAACTTCCCATAATATTTTCTGTACAAGTAGCTTTATGCTCATGGCTTTGTTGCTGTTGTTTAGTCTTTTAGTCAGGTCCAACACTCCATGACCCTATGGACCACAGAATGCACATCTGTCAGCTGCTGCCCCTTTGAGCTTTAATGATTTCTATATCTATCTCCAACTTTGTTTTCCACTCCTTTGTGCACCTTCAATCTTTCCCAGCATCAGAGTCTTCTCTCATGAAATGGCCAAAATATTTGAGCTTCAGCTTTATGATCATACCTTCTAGTGAACAGTTTGGTTTGAATCTATGCAATATTGACTGATCTTCTTGCAGTCCAAGGGACTCTACGCAGTTTTCTCCAACACCACAATTCAAAGGCATCAATTCTACGGCGCTTAGATTTCATTATGGTCCAGCTCTCACATCCGTGTGATACTACTGGGTATACCATAGATCTAACTATGCAAACCTCTGTTTATAGTGTAATATATCTGGTTTTTAATAGCTTGTCCAGACTTACCATAGCTTTCCTCCACAGAAGTAAACGTCTTTTAATTGTATTACTGCAGTCACCATCCGCTGAGATCTTGGAAAAATATGTCACTGCCTCCACTTCTTCTCCATCTATTTGCCAGGTACTGAGACTGACATTTGCCATGATCTTCATCTATTTAACATTGAGCAGCAGGCCAGCTTTTGCACTCTCTTCTTTTACTCTAATTGATAGGTCATTTAGTTCCACCTCACCTTCAGCCATCAGCCATTTCTCTCAGCAATATTGATTCCTGCTTTGGACTCATCCAGCCCAGCCTTAGGAGTGATGTATTCTGTGTATAACTTAAATAAATAAGATTACAATATTCAACCTTGTTGCACTCCTTTCCAAATCTTGAACCATTCTGTTGTTCCATGTTTGCTTCTGACCGTGGCTTCTTGGTCCACATACAAATTCCTCAGGAAGCAGATAAGATGATCTAGTTCTCACCTCTCTTTAAGAACTTGCCACATTTTGTTGTCATCCACCCAGTCAAAGGCTTTAGAATAGTCTATGAAGCAGAAGTAAATGATTTTTTCTCAAACTCTCTTACTTTCTCTATTATCCAGGAGAAATTGGCAATATGATCTCTTGTGCCTCTTCAAAACCTGGCTTACACATCTGGTAATTCCCGGTTCATATATTATTGGAGCTGAGCTTGCACGATCTTAAGCATTACCTTGCTTGCATGTGAAATGAGTGCAATTATTCAATAATTGGAGCACAGTTTTTTGGTGGGTTGGGATGTAGATTGATATATTCCAGTCTCCTGGCCATTGTTGAGTTTTCCAAACTTGTTAACATTCCTGATATATTCTTCTGTTTCTTTACATTGCTCATTGTAGAATGTCTCCTTGTCTCCTCTTGCTATCCTCTGGAATTCTGCATTCAGTTGGAATCTTTTCCTACTTCCACTACCTTTCTCTTTCCTTCTTTCCTGGGCTACTTTCTAAGACTCATCAGACAGCCAGTTTGCCTTCTTAGTTTTCTTTCTTTTGAGGATTTTCTTTGTTGCTGTTTTCTGGGTAATGTCACAAATTTCAGTTTTTTGCTTACATAACAGCTAATCGTGCTAGTTTGTTACACCCTTCAATGTAATGATTTGCTTTCCTAAACTATAGGAGCCCTTTTATGGGTTCCTCACAGTTTTCAAATCATTTGGAAATTGTGCAACATGCATCTACAACAAACCTAGGCTTTTGTAAGATCACACATGCAGATCTTGTGGAGACAATCGCTGCTATGTGTTATTCTATGTAGAGTATGTAGGGTGTTTTGACATCTCTCAGGCTTCACCCTTTAGTACTTTGTAATGATTATAGGAGGTGTAGTCCCTTGCACATATTGGCCCAATTAGGTTTTTGTTTTTGCCTTATACATTTTTCCTACTTTTTCATGATTTTGAGAGGAATTTTTTTATTATGATTATTATTAACCTGTATTTGTAATGCACCAAAATATTCTGTAGTGCTAAACAAGGTAGATACAAGTCAAAAGCAAACTTAACGAATTACAAAAGAATGGCAGGCCCTGTTATTGAGTTTAAAATCAAACATACAAAGTGCTTTCTCTAAAACACCCAATAAGATTAAAAACTCGCCATCTTATAGTCTAAAGGGTATGGGTACAATATATTGCGTAAATAAGGCTGAAGGTGATAGGCTTATTTAAATAGATGAGTTTTTAGTGAGGTTTTGAAGGATTTGAGACAGGAGGAAAGCCTAGTGGAGCGAGGCAAAAAGTTCCATAGAATAGCGGCAGCACAAGAAAAGTCCTGAAGGCGGAAGTGAGAGGAGGTGATAAGAGAGGAGGAAAGAAGAAGGTTGTTAGCAGAGAGAGGAGGACGATTGGGAGACTCAAGCGGAGATGTAAGAGGGTGCATCATTATTGAGGGTTTTATATGTTAGGGTCATGATTTTAAATGTTATTCTGGAGGTTATGGGAAGCCAGTGGAGTGATTGATAGAGAGGTGCTGCAGACATTGAGCAATGAGTATGGTAGATGAGTTTAGCAGAGGCGTTATTGACAGAAATGGAGAGAGACGGGTGATGGGGAGGCCAGCAAGTTGCAGTAGTTGAGGCGGGATATGATAAGAGAGTGCATTCAAATTTTGGTTGTGTCTTGTGAGAGAAAGTTAAATATTTTGGAAATGTTTTTTAGGTGAAAATGAAAAGCTTTAGTGATGGATTGTATGTGAGGGATGAAAGTAGAACCCCAAGACAACGGGCCTGTGAGATGTGAGTGATGGTTTAACAGGTTCTTAGCATTTATTTAGGTTAAGGAATACAATTTGAAGAATTTGATTGGCTACTGTATGTTGATGGTAAATGTCATTTTTGTTTTGGGATATCAGAGTATATTATAATAATGATAAACTAAATACATGGTAAGAAATGATAAAAAAAAACATTATAATGTAACCTAACATCACTTAAAATCTTTTAGCACTCTGATAGTTAATGTTTTTTTGAGGAGTAGGTGGTGATGTGTATAGGAAATACTGTAAATGATCAAAGGTTTGTTTTTTCCATATATAAGTCTTGATGAAGTCTATTTTAAGGCAACATTTGTTGACTTTTAATGTAGTTGCTTTCTGCAAACCTATAAGCAAATTACACACCGCCTACTGCTACTGAATTACATCAGCTATCCACTGGAGAAGACTATCATGGGTGTGAGCTGGGAAGTTTTTATTGTGGGCGAGTGTGGAGGTGAAAGGACGTTGATCGAGTGGTTCCAAGTGGCCATGGTTCCATGAAGGGTCAGTGTGGACCATGACAATATACTCAGCGTGTCCTTCTAGTGCTTTGTGTAGCATGGGACGATATACTCAGCATGTTCTTATAGTCCATGTCAGTACCCCTTTGGGGAAAAAATAATATTGTTTTTAACTTGCAAATGCTGAACACTATGGGAATTACTAAGACTTGTTTCTTGGTGTTTTACCTGAGGTTTGATTTCTTTAGAAATTACAGACTTAAGAAGAGCTTGACGATCTGATCAGGAGATATCAGGCTGATTTTTGTATATGTTTACATATTCACAATTTAATTTGAATATATTTTATAAAGGCTTATTATAGCACTTATGGGGTTATTAAAACATATATAATTCAGTATAAAAACTATTGTGCAAGTGAATCACTATAATAGTTTTTATTGTGTGTAACCCTGATGTCATCGAGGGGGGGGCAATTACATCATCAGGGGGCGGGTCCTGGGAGTCAAAATAAAAGCGGCCATTATACACCTCAGAGAGAGAGACAGCAACAGCACAGAGGCAGAGACAGCACACGGCCAGAGACAGCATGCAGCCAGTGCACACGCAGAAACAGGCTACGCACACAAGGAGCGTACACACAGAGAGATTGGACAGGGAGAGAGAGAGAGCACACAGGGAGAGTACACAGGCAGAGAATACAGGGAGAGAGAGCGCACAGGGAGAGAACACACAGGAAGAGGGCATGGAGAGGAAGAGAGAGCACAGAGAGACAGAAAACAAAGAGAGAGAGAGAGCGAACATAGAGATAGAGAATGCACAGAGAGAGAGTGAGAGAGCACACAGAGAGATCAAAAGATCACAGAGCAAGAGCGCCCAGAGAGGGAGAGAGAGAGAGCCCAGAGAGGGAGAGAGAGCATAGGTAGAGAGCGAGAATGCACAGACAGAGAGAGAAAAGAGAGAGAGTGAACAGAGAGATAGAGAATGCACAGAGAGAGGGTGCACAGAGAGAGCGAGAGCACATAGGGAGGGAGGGAGAGAGCGCACAAGTAGAGAGGGAGAGAGAGCGTAAGTAGAGAGAAAGAGCGAGAGTGCACAGAGAGAAAGAGTGAGAACACACAGAGAGATGGTACACAGAGAGAGGGCAAGAGTGCATAGAGGGGGAGAGGGAGAGAGAGGACTCACAAGTAGAGAGGGAGAGAGAGAGCACAAGTTAAGAGAGAGTGAGAGTGCACAAAGAAAAAGAGTCAGAGCACAGCGAGAGAGAGAGAGAGAGAGAGAGCACACAGAGAAAGAGAGAACAGAGAGAGATAGAGAGCGCACAGAGCGAGAGCGCACAGGGAGAGAGAGTGCCCAGAGAGAGAGAGCGCACAGGTAGAGAGAGAGCACACGCAGGGAGCATAGGTAGAGAGAGAGAGCACATGCAGGGAGAGAGAAAGAGAGCACAGAGAGAGAGTGCACAGAGAGAAAGAGCACACAGAGAGAGAGAAAGCACACAGAGAAAGAGCACACAGGGAGAAAGAAAGAGTACAGAGAGATTGCACAGAGAGAGAGAGAGAGCACTGCCAATTCAAGATAATAATCTATGATACTGACATTTATGACGGGCAAGTTACTAGTATATTTATAAAAATAATTATTGTATTACCTATTATAAGCAATCTTGCTTTCTGGGCAGTCATTAGCTGTTTTCTTGACACACAGCTCCTTGTTATAAATAGGTGAGATTTCCATCAGTTCTGTTGATACCCCTTGCAGCAAGGATTACAGCATTTCATCTGAGGAGGTAGAATGCATCTCTGAAAACATCTTCATTTGAGTGACAGACTCCCTTTAAAGGGACATGTACATTTTTTTTTCTTTGTTGAATTAGGAAGAAGGTAATTGTTTCATAGTGTGTTTCTTTTTTCAAATAAAGGTTTCAGAGCACAAAAACATATTCAAGAGTTTAACTCCTTTTGGGGCCTTGCCCTCTGACAGCCAATCTACAGAATACAATATTTCCTGTTAGTTTCAATGAAGTTTAAACAGGTTTTACAAAAATGTGTAATGTTTAAAACCTGCTCTTTTAAATGCTTGAAATAAACAGTTGTTCCATGTTGTTCCAGGTCCCTTTAGGTGTAGTTCATCAAGCAAGTACACATAAAGAAAACCAATCATCTTTATTGATCATTTAGCCACACAAAATGTGATGTAAACAGATAAATCACACAATGTAAGTGATAGGGGTTACCTGATGGTCCAGTGGTTAGGATTCAGTGCTTTCACTGCTGTGACCTGTGTTTGATTCCAGTTAGGGAGCCAAGAGGTCCTGATTGGGCCTGGTCAGTAGTTGGATGGGTGACCCGCCTAGGAATACCAGGTGCTGAAGAAGGAACTAGCAACCCACACCAGTATCTCTGCCATGAAAACCAAGTGTTTTCGCATGGTGTGTTACGGTCCATGAGGTCATAGAGAGTCAGACATGACTGAGCAACACAAACATAAGTTATACCTCCAGACAGCAGAGGGTGCTAGGTGCTTTTCCTCCATTCAATCTAGAGCAAAACAAATTGCAGGCCTGGTGCTCCTGGGAAGTGGGATCCAGAAACCAAGGATGGAGGCTCCCTCCAACTGTATCACTGACCTGCTCTTATGGTTATGTAGTCAGGTTGGAAGTGTTACAGTGAATATGGGAATATTTACATCAGTTATTATATATTTATATTTATAGTACAGAAAAAAACAATGTGTTTCCGCTCAGAATTCCTAGAAATACAGTTATTACACTGGGTCCTTTCCCTCTTCATCTTCGCAAAATCTACTCATATTATCATATAAGGCGCGCCGTCAGAACCGGCCTTGAGCTATGAGAGGCACGCCCGAGGCAGGCCAAGTGTCCGCTGTGAACAAAGCGATGGTCTCGCTGTCGACTCAGCTCCCATGAGTTGCACCACGTTGGAGGGGAGAATAGTTCTTTGCCTTACATTAAACATGACGGCGCCCGAAAATTGACAGCGCCCTTGCCGGATGGCTCCTGTAACTGCAGCTGTCAGTGCTGTCGAAGAAATGCGAAGGTGAAGAGGGATAGATCCTCACACTGCATTCTGGGAAACATGGCAGGCAATTGCAAATGTGACCACAAAGGCTTCAATCTTGCAATCCATAACCATTTTAAACATGGCTTCCTTCCTATATATAGATAGATATTATATAATAGATATATATATATATAGGTATATATATATATATATATATATATATATATATATATATATATATATAGATATATATCCCTCCATTCACTAGCTCTGCCACTGTGTGTGAAGACATAAATGGATATATAAAAGCTGAGGTATAGTATAAATGTCACATAGTTAGCGATAGAGACTTACAGAAAGTGGCGGTTTTACTAGTGCTATGTTAGTCCTGTAGACATCCTGTGTAGGCTTTTGTATTGCTGTATATTAGCCACATGGGTCTGCACTGTAGCCTTGTTGTACATGAGGGATTGTGTTTTATATATTATGGAAACCATGCGGGATTGTTAGTTGTTGCTATAGTAGTAGCAGCATTTGTTGTAATAATGGAACTTTATAGTAGGAAATATCTGTCATAAACAATTCATCACATCCTCTTAAAGGACATTTGAAAGAGGGAAAATATGCTTTAAAGTGAAGCCACAATTATTTTTTGTTTGAGTAAAACTGAGTATTAAAAGAATGTGTGGTAACTATGATCATACAAGACTTGTAGGGGAATTGTGTTGCACAACAGAACAGCGATAGTTTAATAGAATAAAAATGTCTTCTTATTTACTGAGTGCACGGTATTAAATAATATACACTATATATCTATACAAGAGAAATAAGTAGTGTTCAGTGCTGTACCATGGAGACAAAGGATGCTGTCATGTGACTGTAAGGCACCATGTTGGAAAGTATATTGATTAGTCTGAGTGTAGACACATTCCTGTGTAGCAGCTAAGACAATATAATGAATGTTCTGTTATAATCAATAAATAAGTTGTCTTCATACTGTGTCCAGCAGAGGAACCTAAAGGATATCAGTGAAGTGTTTTCAATATAACTGAGTATGTAACACCATTCTAGCGAACAAGAAACAGTACTAGCTATAGGTCATAGGCAAGGTAATATGTAATAGATTCTGTAAAGGGGTCAAGTGGGGACATGGGACATTGCGGTGGCTTGCCAGGCTGCCTGGGTAAGACGCAGCAGCGCTTTACCCAGCGGAGCCTGGAGGGCGTTGTGCATCATCTCGTAGGCGCGTTGAGGGTGTCACTTCCGCCCGTTTCGTGGGCTTAGGCAGTCACTGTACGACCTGCAGAATGAGTCTTACCCTTCCATCCCTTTTAGTCGGTTTGGAGAAGTTATGTTGGAATTAGGTTATTTGTAAAAAAAAAAAGAGAATATATTAAAATGAAGAAGATTTTACGTAAATATATAGAATAAGTGAAGACAGTGGCCTCTATTCTATTTTTGTTTCAATTTTAGGTGTTGACGGGAGTTGAGTCGCCCGGCCCACTGGCCTAAGTGGGCCTGGCTCCACCTCACAGGCGTGCTTAAGGTTAAGCATTGGGGAACTTGGGTACGGGCCCAACGCTTGAGGTAACTTTCCGTGGCCGGACTCCGACTCCAATTACGGCAGGATATTGTTAATTATGTTTACTTTGTCATAATGTAAATAAAAGCTGTGGCCTGATTTCTCCCATTTCCATTGTCATTTCTCTTATTTAAAAGGGGTAGCCCAAATGGATCATGTCTGGATAAAGATTAATACATGGCAAATAAGTGGAGAGTTTGTCTGGGAATGGAGACCTGAAAGCCATTGGGCTAGATAAAGGTGTTACCTTGGGACCCTATATCTTTGTGGTATTTGTATCACTATATTGGCCAGTATGTTGAATCTTTGCCAATATAACAAACCCTTACAATATAGAAGGTTTGAAAGTACAGCAGAATTGCACCTTATTAGATGGAGTTATGGGATTGTTCATAATATGTAGTATTAAACGCTAGATAGTGGGAAGTTAGATGATATGTTACTCTCTGGAGTTAAGTCACTACGAGTAGCGTTACATTGAAGGAACCGTAAAGGGCTGATCTTTTAGGCTACTTGCCCCAACTAAAGCCACTCTGATTTCAACTTTACTAGTAAGCAAGTCTTGCAGTTTATTTTGAAAAAATAAATGTTGTTCCTCCCGTATGCTGGGACTGATAATTTATGGGGTTCATATTAACTATTGCCTAGCTACTGACCTGGACCCACCATTTCTGTTTGGTCAACCAGTCTAATGACACTCAGATTCAAGGTCTCCATGTACTCTTCCCTTCTAAATCACTACCTTGTTGTGGAGAAGGGGGCTTGTCTACCTCAATGAAGATGGGCTGGGTATAGCAGAGAGGTCAGACAAATCACAATCCACTGGAGAAGGAACTGACAAGTTAGATCAGAGACAAGATGTGCCTTGTGTGCTGCGGTCCATAGGGTCACGGGGTGTCGGACTCGGCTGAGCGACTAAACAATAATGAATTCTTGCTAAAATTGCAATTTTACTGATTTCAATTATCAGAACTTTCATTCTGCAAAAGCATAATAGCTTATTGTCACGATCTGCTTCTTCAAGGGGGCTTGATATGAACCTAGTTCAAACCTTCACCAGCAGAATCATGTAGTTCCTGTTCTCTGTGGCACAAAAGATGGCTTCTGAAGAGGTACAGGCAGAGAATACTGCATACAGGTTACTAGTGGCCCATGGCAAGACCACTCCCCAAGTCAGGATACAACACACAGAAATAGTCTCACACTGTGGATATGTGAAAACTATCTCTCAACTTTTATTGAATGATGGAATCAACATATTTAGTATACATAATAGCCATGTACAGGCATCATATAGCACATAATAATACATAATCCCAATGCAACATTGTCATGCTCCCTTGGCCATATTCATAATTACTGGCAATATGAGTCCTTAAACAATTAAATCATGACACTTATGTTAACTTATCAGTTTGAATAATAATTGACAAAGTATGATGGCATTTAAGGACTCTGGAATATGCAGCCTTCCAAGTAAAATAGATTGCTCATCACTGGCCTATCTTGAAAGGATGCTTTATCAATAGTAGTGTGATTATCCTGTCTTGGTTTTAAAATTCCTTATCAAAGTATTATTATTTGTGCTAAATATTAATGGCCACCTTGAATTAATGAAGAATAATTATACAGCAATGAGGCAACAGTAAATACTATGAAAATGTTGGCAGGACCATTAGATTCAAGATGAAGGAAGATAAGGAACTTCTATATAAGTTTTCTCACTAAAATCTATTTTTATTGTAAAAGCTGTTTATGCTTATGTTTCATACTGGATTTTTTTTACCTTGCTGCAGAATTTACAGAGACCTCTTTAATTATTGAAAATGGCAGGTCCAATTACACATACATTAAATAACACACATACCTATACACACTCACAGCAGAGCAGATAGCACATACATGTACAAAATAATGAAGACTAGTACTAAATCAGGCTTTAGGACTGCAGTAGAAACAGTTCCACAATAGCAAAAATAGATAATTATTTCATATACAGACTACAGTGCCTTGCAAAAGTATTCACCCCCTTGGCATTTTTCGTGTTTTTTTTTGTTTTTATTGTGAAGCAAGCAACAAATAGGACAAAATAACAGAAAAAGTCAATGTGCATAACTATTTACCCCCCTAAAGTCAATACTTTGTAGAGGCTTTTGCGGCAATCACAGCTCCAAGTCGTTTTGCATAAGTCTCTCTGCTTGCTACATATTACCACTGGGATTTTCTATTGGATTGAGGCCTGGGCTTTGACTAGGCCATTACAACACATTTACATGTTTCCCCTTAAGCCACTCAAGTGTTGCTGTAGCAGTGTGTTTGGGGTCATTGTCCTGGTGGAAGGTGAACCTCCGTCCTAGTCTCAAATCACGTACAGAGTGGTACAGGTTTTTTCTCAAAGATATCACTGTATTTAGCACCATCCATCTCTGACCAGTTTTCCAGTAACGGCTGCTGAAATATATCCCCACAGCATGATGCTGCCACCACCATGTTTCACTGTGGGGATGGTGTTCTTTGGGTGATGTGATGTGTTGGGTTTGCGCCAGACATAGCATTTTCTTTGATGGCCGAAAAGATCAATTTTAGTCTCATCAGACCAGAGCACCTTCCTCCATACATTTTGGGAGTCTCCCACATGCCTTTCCGCAAACTCAAAACGTGCCATTTAGTTTTTTTGCTGAATAAAGCCCAACTCTCTGGTGCGTACAGCTTATTGTCATCCTATGGACAGATACTCCAGTCTGTACTGTGAGTGAGGTTGCAAGTTAATTTGATGCAAATTTGCAGTTTTTTTGGCTGCCGAAAAAACGCAAAACAACGTAAACAAGGCTCAAGGGCGTAAAACTAGCCCGAAGGACGTAAAAAATAGCCCTAAGCCAGTAACTCTTAATTCAAGCCACTAACATTTAACATAAGGCAGTAACACTTAACCCAAGCCACTAAGACGTAACCCAAGGCAGTAACACAACTCAAGACAGTAACACTCAAGCGCGAGCCCTATAAACTACACAGGGGGAGAGGCTTGCAATGAGCGCCAAGGGTACTCATAGGGCCCAATTTCCTAGTTAAATATAATGATTAGACACAGACCACAGGGGGGATAACTGGCCACATTGTTTATTGGTAAACAAAAAATGACATAATAACCATACCAATAAATAAATCAACATAACCACATGAGGTGAGCAGCCTGGCCAGAGACAGTACGCCCTACGCCCTGAACCCTCGTCCAGGGCCTACCGTGTTGGAACATCCGTACCACCGTAGGGTAGGATCTCACCCATTTTACCACTGTCCCAGCGACTCCCCTCACCAACCGCCGTTGTGACAACAACATAAAAACCATAATTTGATAACATATAATATACACTTAAATAATATAAATAATATAACTAACAACAAGTGCTTAAGACAATAAACAAGATAATCCCTCCAATTTACCGTTATTCATCCTTAGTTTTTTTGTTTTGTTTTTATAAAGTAAAACATAAACATAACTTTAAACAACAATACTAGCGATGGGAGATTGGGTATCTTCACACATGGCCAGCTGGGGACATAATGGTGGAAATGGCTCCAAAAGAGCCTATAAATGGCTCCACCTCCCCCAGCTAGCCATCTCCCATCCATACCCCGGTCCTGCCAGATCAAGTGGCCTTCCAACCCAAGGAGGCCTGGGGTGGCCTACGGGCTCTTCAATAAACCCCAGTTACACACACATCCCACACACACCAGAGTAGTAAGCCTGCATAAAGGCAAGGGGCAGAAATTGCAAACAAAGCAATAATACACACACATAGCAGCAGGCAATATAATATACAAACATACAGCAATAGGTCATGTACTGCAGAGGTGGGCCAGGCAATGTGTACACATGCAGAGCAATGTATCAGGTAATAAATGCACAAAGCAACAAATCAGATAACACAAAGAGCAGTAAGTGTGATAATGCACACAAAGCAGGTAACACACACACATACACACAGGATATTGTGAGCAAAGTAAAATGCACACTAAGTCAACTTTACACATATATGCAAAGCAGTAATTAGGTAATACACTCAAATAGTAAGTATACACAAAGTAGTGAGTCAGGTAATACACACACAAAACAGCAGCTCGGATAACACACTGACATAGTATATTTCTTTCCTGTGCTTGTAAACATATGCATGTGTGTATTAATATGGTATCCTGTAATTGTTTATATAGTCTGTATTTTATGTGTGTATATTAGAACTTGTATATGTGTCATTTAGCTATATATATATATATATACAACATGTGAATGTGATGGTATATGTATGTTTGATAAAATGTGTATATGAATGTTTGACCTCAGCCTGCTAGGACTACAGTATTAACCCCAAAGGAAAGATTAACCTCAGAGGAGCATATCTGTAAATGGCCCATTCCAATGACATTTATGGTAAAATACATTAACTCTATAATAACACACCTATAATGTGCCTATTAACATTGGCAGTGTTGTGGCTTCATATGAAATAGTGCTGGTAGATTCAGTCTTGTTTTTTATATTGTTCAGGCACATGTAGTAATTCCATTTTTAAGTAACTATCAGGTTGTAAGCTTGCACTCCATTGATGTCACCCTGACATATCACCCCTACATGGCTGACTCTAGCATGCCCCTGACAGTGTTCAGTTATTTAATTATTCTTTACTGCAGGCTTCCATTTTCTTTGCAGAGCTGTTTATAGCAGTGTCCGTGTCGGAAGGGTGTGTCCTTGTGTAATAATAACCATTCAATTATAGTCATTTTTAACTGCCACATTTTCATTGGTCAAACAGAAGCTTCTAGTGTTCACCCACCTCAGGAATACAGTAAATATAGGGAACAAGTGAACATAAAAAAATGCATAGCCTACAATGCAGAAGAGATGGTTGAGTGTTTGAATCAGAATGAAGGGCCCGTAGGCCACCTGAGGCTTGCCTGGGGTTGGAAGGAGGGACCACCTGACCTGGCAGGACCTGGGAGGGGCAGGAGGTGGCTAGCTGGGGGAGGTGGAGCCATTATAGGCTTTTGCCGCCAATTTCCACCAGTTTGCCCCCAGCTAGCCATGGTAGCAGATGCCCACCCACCCATCCCTAAAGTATTGTTGTTAAAGTGATGTATATGTTGTACTGTTAATAAAAAATAAAAAAAATATAAAAAAAAAAAGATGAATAGTAAGTTGTGGATTATGTTGTTTATTGTCTGAAGTACTCGTTGTTGTGGATTTATCATTAAGTATATATTATATGGTATCAAAAGTTTATTTATTTTGTCACAGCGGCGGGTGGTGAGGGGAGTTGCCGGGACAGTGGAAAATGGGGGAGATCCTACCCTACGGTGGTATGGAAGTTCCAACATGGTAGGCCCTGGATGAGGCTTCTGGGCATAGGGTGTACTGTCTCTGTCCAGGCTCCTCCCCACGGGTTATGTTTATTTATTTATCGTTATGGTTATTACATCATGTTGTGTTTACCAATAAACGCTGTGACCAGTTATCTCCCAAGAAGTGGTCTGTGTCTAATTTTATATTCAATGGGTGATGGGGTATACATTCTTATATGCACATACCAACTGGGCCTTGCTTAGGTCAGGGATCAATCCATGCCCCCAATAAGTTGCAGTTGCACAAGTCCATATTATACATAGCAAGTCGATATAGTACTTTAAAGGGTCACTTAATTCAGCAGAATTTCGATCACATCACAGTAAAGATCTCCTAAAAGCATGTTGAAATACTTTTGAATTTTCAAAATATATGTGCATTTTCCCCTGACAAATAAAATAAAGTAAAATCTGTCTTTACACAGGTTTACACGGGTCACTGACTGCCCCGGCAGTGACCACATGGACATGGTGACCACAGGGACTGTAACACACCAGGCACCTCTTTATGTCCCTAGTCATGCTGATCCAATTTTATTGGCAGAGATACTGGGGTGGGTTGCCAGTTATTTCTCCAGTGGGCGCCAGCATACAGCTCCTAGTATTCTTAGGTGATCTCCCATCCAAGTACTGACAAGACCCAACCCTGCATAGCTTCAGGGTGGTGTGACCTCTTGTCTCCCTGGCTGGTGAAAGCACTGAATCCTAACTGCTGGACCGCCAGGGAATCCTACAGTGAGGTAAATGGACGTATAATTATTTATAATCTTTTATTTGTAACGCGCCGACATACTCCGTAGCGATATAAGTATCCAGATGCCCAAAACAGTAATCAAACAAAATCCCACAGCTTGTAGAGACATGTCATAAAAACACACAGTGTCATAGCTTTTAGATCTCTGCCCATTCATTTGGACACCTTCTCCAATGTATTTTGTAACATAACTTTTCGGCACAATTAAGGGTAGAGGCAAACATAAAAGCAAACCAACCCACAGACAGCTGTTTCATAAAGTATATATCAATAGTGTGGCAACTGTTCCTGGTTCATGCAAAGTAAGTGTGATACAGTACTATTTTCAGAAACCTATTCAGTTTGTGACTGGCTATAAATGGCAAAAAGCCTCCACTATACAAAGTACACTGGCCATATATAAACTATTATTTTTATATTATGTTTCTGTTGTAGCAATACATTATGCACATGGGACATATATACTGATATTTATGTATTTGAGTTGTGCCATGTTTGTGTGCTCACAGAGGGGTGGCTATATGTATATAATATGCGTACGCACTCACAAGCATCCTGATCCAAGATTATTCTCTCTGATAGTGCAACCTGAAATGTGAGAGGCTTTTCATAGGAGTGTCAGTATTCAGTGTGAAATGTATGCTTCCCTCTGCCTGATCTCTTATCAAACACACAAGAATTCTGTAAAACATAGCTTTCTCCCCACAAGACGCAAAGCGATCTGAAGCAGGCGGTTACCCTCAGATGTTCATATGTTACAACCAAAAGCTGACAGAAAGTTTTCCAGCAGCCCCTCCAGCGAACAGATTGCAAATAGAAGTGTTTCTGTCCTCGCCTGCCGCAGATCTGCACCCACTGGGACGGGGAAGCACAGAGAGGGTTTAATTGTGCTGTACATGTGTTGGTGACACTGTAAATAGAGGCTAACACAGACAAATATGTGACTGTATAGCTATCTATGCATTGGATATATCTATAGATGCCTTTTCTCTCTAAATTTTATGTCTTTCATGTTTAGAAAGACAAGCATTCAATAGGAGGATCACATATATAGTTGTGAGCGTACGAGTTGTTGCTAACGCTGCGGGCTCGCGTAGCGAGCCCGCGGCCCTCGCGAAGCGAGGGCCGCGGGCTCGCTACGCGAGTCGCGGCCCTCGCGAAGCGAGGGCACTGCCCGAGGGTCTCAGTTGCTGCAAGGAGCGCCGAAGGCGCTCCTTGCCAGCAACTGAGACCCTCGGGCAGTGCCCTCGCGAAGCGAGGGCACTGCCCGAGGGTCTCAGTTGCTGGCATGGAGCGCCGAAGGCGCTCCATGCCAGCAACTGAGGACCCTCGCGAAGCGAGGGCCTCAGTTGCTGGCATGGAGCGCCGTAGGCGCTCCATGCCAGCACCTGAGGACCTCGCAAAGCGAGGGCCGCAGTTGCTGGCATGGAGCGCCGAAGGCGCTCCTTGCCAGCAACTGCGACCCTCGCAAACTTCACGTCGCAACCCAAACAGTACGACACACACATTACGACACTCGCAAACAACATACGACACACGTTCACACACATTACGGACTCGCAACACTCGGACGCAACTCGCGAACATTACAAAATGTCAAACACAATACATACACACACCACATACATAAAAAACTTACCTACACCAAGAGGGAGCACCCAGCACCTCAAAAATACAACTTACACCTCGATTTTACTTCAAATAAAACAGTTTAGAGACTAAAAAAAAAACGAAGCGAGAGAAAAAATGGCCGCCGAACAAAACGAAAACGAGGCTACAGCACTCTAAACTCGCAAAACACCACAAGAAACTCGCAAAACACCACAAAACACCTACGGATATTCCGATACAAACGTATAACACACATTACTCGCCATTTCTCGCCAATGCGGAAGTACACGACTACGCTAACGGTTTGGTCTCGCGCACGCACAGTGTTACACTGCACACATTCAGCACGCTTACACAGCAGATCCACACCACTAATGCTGCAGCAACATCAAAACACATTCACAGCTCTTCCACACAATGCTTTAAAATAGGTAAAGTATATTCATTTATTAATGTATTATATATTTCATTATTACACACTAAACAGCATTAGCTACCTTACAATTTCATTGCCGTCATTTTTTGACGGGCAATTCGCTAGTCACTTATATAGTTGTGAGCAGGTGGGTTGTTGCTAACGCTGCGGGCTCGCGTAGCGAAGCGAGGGGCCCCATTTGCGGAGGTTCACATGTCAGCTGCAATGAGCGGGACTTACACCGGAAACTTTACAGACTTACCATCCAAAAATACGAGCTCGCAAAAATACGACCTTAACGCCCGAACCGCGCGCACATAAAAACATTAAAAACACAATAAATACATACAACAAATACATACAAAGCTTACCCACAGCAAGGGGGTGCACCCAGGACCTCTGCAAGTGAAGTTACACCTCAATTTAAGTACAAATTCCAGAGTTTACACACACGAAAATCCCCTAAGCGAGAGAAAAAATGGCCGCCGAAAAAAACGAAAATTAGGCTACAGGACCCTAAACACGTAAAACATCACCAAGCACATACAGATTTTCTAAAAAGCCGAACGAGGTACAAGATACACCATTAGCAAGCACGCTACATCATACACAGCCGCCTAGCACATATACATTAACCGCCATTTTACAACACTAACTTACACAATGTGGAAGTAGACAGCTACCCTAACGGCTTCCCCTTGCGCACGCAGCCTATTTACACTACACACTGCACACATTGCTGACACTTACACCTCAGCTCCACAACAGTGCAAACCTACATTGTATGCGACAGGAACATCCAAACAGATTGTCAGCTCTTCAGCACAATGCTTCCTGCATATATTACTTCCAAATAGGTAAAGTATATTAATTTATTAATGTATTAATTATTTAATTATCATACAAAAACAAAGAGACAAAAAAAAAGCACATTAAACACAACACCCATTCACCGCGCGTCTCCACCAAACAGCATTACCTGCCTTACAATTTAATTGCCGTCATTTTTTTGACGGGCAATTCGTTAGTTCTTTATAAATTTGTGTCTGTGCACATAGAGACCTATGTATATGTGTGATTATAAATGTATTGTAGGTGTGGATTGCATTGTCAGATGTTATTTTCATAGATATATAGCAATACATGTAGAATCCTTAGACTACCCCTCTCACAATTCACACTCCCCATGTAATAGTAACCAAAGCACTTTCAGGAATGAACATACCTTTTCTAATTAGGCTTTATGTTGCCATAGGATATTCAGATTTGTTTGCCCCCCCTACACCTCACTTGTAGATCCTTTCCTCTCTATATCTGAAATCATAGATTTGTGCGTTTATGTATGTATATGGTCTGTCAGAAAGTGTCAAGTACACGTACAGATAGAAATATCACTGTATATAGACATTTTGGTGCATTTACAAACATATTTCAATGTACTGCAATGCATCTTCAGGCATCCTGCTACCCCTGAAATGTGCTGCCCTAGGTCTCATGGACCTAGGCAGAAACACACCTCTGCCTTTTCTAGCATTAGACATTAGCCCTTCATATATACTGTACCAGACTGCGACTCATAGACAGCCTCATAAAATACAATTCTTTCAATGTTGTACTTCAGCTTCAAGATCTCTCACGGTTTCAAGCATGCACTCTCGGGCATAAGCACTCGCACTTGCATACAGTCTCCCATACGCTCAGCTTCCCTTTCTCTTTGTAAGTACTTGCACTTACAGTCTCAGGGACTGACACTGGTCTTGAGAACCATTGATCATACTCTACAATATAGTATGTACTAGCATAGATGGTGTTGTGTATGTATATGTGATACTAGGTGTGTGACGAAGTGTGAGTGCATGCAAAAGCATGCATTGACACTTAGATTTGAAGGCAAATAAAAACCTATCTTCTCTTCCCATTCTGTTTACCTAAAAACTTTGATGTTGTAAATCCACAGATTATTTCCTTAGTCCCTCTATTATATTTGCTCCCACCACTTTTGTACATTGGACCAGTGACAGTGACTGAGATAATGATGCATGCAGGCGATCATTGTGAAAATAAAGTTGTGCCTACTTTATTTGAACTCTTTACATCTCTCAGTGTTTGAACATGATTTCAAAGTTAAGCTTAAATATAGGGAAGTTTACAGAGAATGGTGCATGCACTATTTTCCCCACAGCTACAGTCCAACCTCAAAGCAGTTACTGCTTAAGTGAGAAGAACTCTGTCCTATAACACCTACGTTCTCCTTTTTCCCCCAAATGGAACGTAAGTCTGGCTGTTGGGAGCAGCCACTCCACTCAGATGTTAGCCAGCTGGACATAAACCAAAGATATATTAGGAAATATACTTTTTTTAATTTGAGCAGTTTATTATTATATCTCTTTTTAATGCATAACATCAAGCAATATTTAAAGTGATTTTCAATAGGTGCCCTACATTTATTAGTTTTGGTGCTGAATGACTAATTTATCAATGCAGTCCTCACCAAGTCATTTTTGATATTTTAGAATAAGGAGCTTAGTACCATTTTGGTCTCAATGTACAGTTTTGCTCAGAAATCACAGTGAGATAGCAATCACTCCCACTCTATGTATAAGGCAGAACAGATAGGGCATGCCACAACTTGCATTTTATATACAGTGTGAGGGAGAGGGTGAGCAGCAATATGTGCATCATGATGTCATGCAGTATTTGTTTTTTACTTGCATTAAAAGGGGAGATCCCGACACTTTAGTGTAACTCCTCAGCAGAATGTGTGCATGTTAGTGATACCAAGGAATGTGAGATAGGAAGAAAGAAGTAACAAAAATTTGAAAAAATAGAGAATAAAATAGGTTCTATATATTTATAGAGCTTGTGCTGGTATGTAAATATTTATACACTGGAAAAATGATGTGCACCCTTTTTCCACGAAGCAATTTAGTTGTACTAATCAAAATATGACATAAGTAATTATGAGACTCCCTCTTCGATTGTGAAATACCCCAACTCCCAAAGGGACAAAAACACTCCACCCCCATTTTATCTGGATACACCCTAATCCCTTGCACTATGTGAATGCCAACGGCAGAATCCCAAAAATTCCCAGGCCTCAGAGAGTAAGATAGCCGGCTCAGCCACTTACATACCACTGATAAACATGTAATATACTACCCACTTATATACACAACGCACACACTAATCATTCACACATAAACATACACAACTTAGAAACTGAAGGCTCAACCACTCAAAGAAGGAAAACATAAATGTTACCTCTCATGTATACATTGTCACTTAATTATAAATACCATGCTCCTGTCTCTTAAGCTCCACTCACCAACAGGAACATAATGCCACACTCACCAATTAACATTTAACAGTCTGTTCACTTCTAACAGTTTTCTGATACTGAAATCATGTATGGCATAACATACACAATGCAATGCTAACATTGAAAACCACATTTTACCCTATTTATTTATCAAATATAATTATAAAATTGAGTTAAATGTGTTCCTGCATGTATTATTCTATGGGATCTATAGGCAGTCTATTTGAACTACTTTTGATCCTCATAAAACATCGATCACTCAAATACACCCAAGTGCATTCTGCTATAATAAAGTTATAGGTTTCCAGTTCACAAGATATACTACTTTACATTGAAAAGGTAGACCTGGAAAATACCCTTTTAATGGAGCAGGTTGAAGCAGATAATAGAAGGAAACTCATTACTTGGAACAGATTTTCTCAATTTAAACAAAGGCTCAGATATAATTTTAGTATATTACAGCAGATTGGAAACGAGTAGACTGGGATATTTTCTACTACCTTTACTAGAAATATGCATTAATTACTTCAGTCACATAGATTCAGAACTCTCAAATGTTATACCAAGCAATTAAAAGTTGTATTCACAAAAATTTGGTAAATAAAACTCATATTTAAGTATATTGTGAGAGAGCCTTGTTTAGAGATTTTTACAATAATTACCTGTCTACTTAGTCGTGCATTCAAATACTGGTACTTATTTAATATAGTGTGAATTTATTATTGAAATCATATCAAATTAAATCTGCAGTTTTGTTCTGTAAATTGTTTAAATGGAAGGTATCTAAATTGTCATGCAAATAATGTTTGCAATGTGTAACATATGTTATTTAAATTAATAATGGAAATGTTAATTTAAAGACATGATTGTAAGATATCACTGTGCTAGTGATCAGGATGAGGCCTCCTTCAGGATCCTCTTTTACTCAATATCATCCCTCTACACACACCCTCCTCCAGCCCTGTGCAGGTGTTGTTTGTTTTCCTTGTTTCTAACTACCATCCTCTTTTTTTTTTTTTTCTTACAAGTTATATTTGTGTTGGCTTTTTTCCTTCATTGTGCAATAAAAACTATTCAACAACACCTCTTCATTTTTTAACATGTCTGGAAGAGTTTCTTGGTGGAGCATACATCTCATATATTTAAGAGATTTGTGGAATAGCCATCCAGTAGAGGTGGTAGAAGGGTGTACTTTAGAAACTGTTTCTAAAAGAACATACAGTATGTGTTAATTAAATATACTTCATTATAATGTACATTTGTTACCCTCTCTATTCCTAGTATGTCATCTCTCATTATACCATTTAACTGTATGAAGTGCAAGGTCTCCTATTACACTAATATTTTTTAAGATTCTGGGACATTATAAAGTGACAATATAAGCTCCTTGAGACAGGGTCTTTTTTTATATAATAATTTGATGGTTGGCTTCTTGTGGCAGAGTCTCCCATTATACCACTTAATAGTGAGCTTATTATGCAGGGATTCCTATTAAAGCATTATACTATAAACTCCACAGGTCAGGGTATCCAATATCACAAGATTGTGAATGCCTTGTGCCAGTCTCTTATTATACCGCTAGGTTGTAAACTTCTTGGGCATGTTCTCCAATTTTACTATAAGACTATAAATTAATTGTGCAGGATATTCCATTATACCGATAGATTTTAAGAATCTCAGTGAAGGGTCTCAAATTATTTCACCTATAAACTCTTTGAAACCACGGTCTTCTGTGTTACTACTAGACTGTAAACTCCTTGGCACAGGATCTCCCATTATATCACAGGATTGTAGACTCTTTGGGATACAATCTCATCCAATACCATTAGACTGGGGGTATGATCTTCCATTATACCACTAGACTGTACGCTCATTGTGGCAGGACCTTCTGTTATCATTAGACATTAACAGCCTTATTAAATTGCGATTCGGTAAATTTAAAAGGGCTCTATTTAAGCACATAACATATTATATTTACAGAAGTTTTTAGTTAGTGAAGACCTTGCTTTTGGATAGAAGTTCACTAACTAAAAACTTCTGTAAAAAAAATATGCTGTGTGCTTAAATAAAGCCCTTTTAAATTTACTGAATCGCAATTTAATAAGGCTGTAAGCTAATAGGCGCAGGGTCTTTCATTATGCCATCTTCCATAAAACAACTATGCCATAAACACATTGGGACGGGGTCTTACATCATACCACTATGCCATGAACACATTGGGGCACAGTCTTCCATTATACCACTATGGCATGAACACATTGGGGCACAGTCTTCCATTATACCACTATGGCATGAACACACTGGGGCAGGGTCTTCCATTATACGACTATGCATTGAACACAATGTGGCAGGGTCTTCCATTATACCATCTTCCATTATACTACCATGCATTGAACACATTGGGGCGGGGTTTTCCATTATACCACTATGCCATGAACACACTGGGGCAGGGTCCTCCATTATACCACTATGCCTTGAACACATTGGGGCAGGGTCTTCCCTTATACCACTATGCCATGCACACAGTGGGGCAGGGATTTCCCTTATACCACTACGCCATGAACACACTAGGACAGGGTCTTCCATTATATCACTATGCCATGCTCACACTGGGGCACAGTCTTCCATTATACCAATATGCCATGAACACATTGGGGCAATGTTTTCCATTACACCACTAGCTTGTAAACCCTTTGGGGCAGTGGCTCTCATTATACCACTACACTGTAATCTCCATGGGTCAGAGCCTACTATTGAGCCAGAGTCTCCTATTAGACTGTAAATTCCTGGAGACGGGAACTCTCAGAATAACCTTAGATTGTAAACTCTTGGGAGGCATTCTCTCTCATTACAACATTAAATTGTAAGCTCTTTGTCACAGCCCCATTCCTATATACTCTTGGCACATTGAGAAACTGGTAATAAAAGCCTTAATTGTGGTAACAGAACTAGAAAACGTTAACACAAATGATGTATTACAGTATATAGCATAGGGTCTTGTGTCTGTAACAAACAGATGTCCCTTTTCTTGCTTTGTGAGAGACTGAACGCTCCTGCCCTCTCTCATTGGTTGCTGCTCAGGACCAGCAAACTTATTACAGCAGCTTGAATATTGATGACTGGTTTGTCAAAAAGATCCATCTGCCTACATCCCATAGACATGGAGAGGATGGTGTATACCAGGAGGGAGAGTCTTAAAGCTCTATGAAGTCATGGCAGATTATGTGCCAGTCCCTCACTTGTACACAACTTCCTCTGGCTTTACCAGCAATTCACAGTGTTATTTGTATGCAAAAAGTCCTTCACTGGGCTCATTCAATATACATTACGTGGAATAAATGCAGTGTTTTATTGCCATCCGTAAATATATACGGTAATATTATTAAAGGTTTTAGAAATAAAAAGGCTGTAAAAACCGCAAAAACAAATAAAATGAGATTGTGTACAACAGAACACATCACAAATAAACAAACACAAAGCAGATATTGAATGCTACGTACAATCAGTATAATTTAGCTAAAATAAAAATTTCAAAAATATAAGTTTTCTCATAAAATACATTTGAATATGGATATACCTCAAAAATATATGGCACACGTCATCCTTTATTCATTCATTTGAATCTGTAAGTTTATTAAAACTTTATTTGCATTCTATTATTGATCCTAATGTTATTGATTTGTTTTATGTTTTTCATTAATAGTCATTACTACATGTGGAGACAGATTATCAGAATACCAAGTTTGCAGGTATGTGACAAAATCATTTTTTCAGCTTATACAAAATATTCTCACACTATTATGCCCCTAGCTGTGAAGAAAGGGACCAGCCACACAAGTGTAGGGAACAGATTATTTTTTTTGGAAATCAAGAGGTTCAGTTTCGTACTTTGGTGCGCACATTGCTTCCAGAGTGGTCTTGACTATTGGTTCAAGGTGTAGGTGTGATAAGGAATTAAGTGATAGAAAAAATTGCCATTACCTAATAAAGGTAAGTGCACCATGACAGATGGTAGATGTATATACTGTATATAGCATCTGTATACAGACAGATATACATACCCCCAGATTCTCTAAGCTTCACAAGGGCTAAGACCCAGTCTGATGAAGGCTGCAGTCTCTGTTTCCTATGGATATCATTGCCATTGCAGCCTCAGCAAATCATTTTGCAACCTTTTGTGAATAAACACCATACTCATAGATGTAGATAGATGGATGGGTGAGAAGGGGGATGGATGAACAGACAGATAGATAGATAGATAGATGGATGGGTAGACAGATAGACAAACAGATAAATAGATAGATGGATGGATAGATAGATAATTGTTAATTTTACACACTACAGATAACTTCAGCAGTTGCTACAAATGCATTACTATATAGACATTTGTATTTACCCATACATAGATATGTAAATGCCTATTTTCAGAAAAATGTACACTTTGTTTGTACTTACCTGTTAGTATATCTGATCTGTATGTACGTGTATAAGTGTTTCTATATACAAGGGTATACATTTTTATATCCCCATAAACATAAATCATTATATTTCTGTTAATATAAATAACTTTTTGTGTATTAATGCACAGTGATGGTGCGAGCTCCACCTGTACTATGAGGACCGGCAGTCTGTGCACATCCCCTGCATGTCACATCTCCTGGGAGACTGAGAGGTGATAAACCTTCTGAGAAATAAACAAGCATTTCCAGTATCATTTACAAAATATGCATACTTATTTGTTTTGTATGTAATGCAAGCATGTGTTACCTTGTTGTTAACCTATTAAACTTTAACCTGTCATTATATCAGTGTGGCCTTATTTCAAACTACAGCATGAAACTGTAAGAGAAGGTTGTGCTTAACCATTTAGCTGCCATGTGGTATATGTCTAAATAAGGTTAAATGTGCTAATTTTAAAGTAGATTTTCTGTCATAGCTAGTAATTACTTTTCATCCATATGCATTTGTACAGAAAAGCTGGTAATCAGCT